>ARYC01017288.1:0-143976 GCA_000711775.1 Oxytricha trifallax
AGGAGCAACAAACGGATACAGCAGTGGAAATGAGGGCAGTCAAATTGGTGGCATAGAAGTGGATCCATTCACAGGTATTCCCTATTATGATCCCACTAAGAACAGCAAAAGTGGAAATGCAAATGGTGGTGGCAGGGGCAATAATTTGCCATCAGGGTCTTAACCTCAAAATTCAGCAGTTAGGAATAGCGGAGGCAGTGCTATGGCTCCACACAGACGTCCTGGTGGGGCTGGCTCTCTTGGTGAGCGTGGGGCTGGGTCATCTGGTAGTGAACATATCTTCAGCAGTGTCATATGTTATGGTGATAAAAATTAGTAGATAAATTTCAGCCCAATTTACTTTTAGAATTCTAAACCTCATAATTATCCTATAAAATCATTAATTCAAAAATGACTATGAGGAGATCCTGAGATATAACCTAGAAAGCCAGAGATGGGAGAAAGTTCGATATGAGAGCGGCAGTAGCTTGAATGGTAACTTGCGATATTCAGGGAGTGCCTATACACCAGACGGAAGAATAATCATTACTGGTGGATGTTTGATAAGTACAGGGGATGCTACAAGCACTACATTTGAATGCAATATCTAGAAGCCTGGCAAGTTTATAACAGTTTTATTGTATTTCTCAATGATATTCTGATTAAAATAGAGAGATTATACTAGGAAGAAGATGATGACTAATCGCAGATATGCACATGCAAGCACATCGTTAAACGGCTACGTGTATGTTCTTGGTGGGTTCGATAACAAAGACGCTGATGGGGTGGCTCCAAGCACTTTAGATAGCGTAGAGCGGTATTCGATTCATGAAAACAGATGGATATAGAATTGCCTAAATAATTTAGATAAATTATACCATTTACTATAGCAGCATGATCAACATATATTAAAAATTGCAGTATGAATGACAGTCGAGCATTTTGCGGTTGTGTGACTATAGGAGACTAATTTATCTATCTGGTGGGAGGTTTCCAAGACTATACAGTGCTTAACACAATAGAAAAATATGACTCTGTGCTGGATAATTGGACTACACTGCTCGTGAAGTTGCCGCAAGGTCTGGCTAAGATGGGAGTGTGCGCTACTGATGGACAGAGATAAATGGCGATTGTTGGTGGTATGAATCCGCAGTTCCATCCTCAGAAAGCTATGTTTTAATTCATTTTAAACTTTATAACCCAATATTAATATAGATTTTATCTCACAAAAAAGGGAAATATAAATCAGAATATGTATTTATTAGACATGAAAACCATGAAGTTTTCCTCTTGCGCAGAAATGAAAACAGCGAAGACTTTCAATTATATATAAAAAATAGCATTAATTTTCTATATATCTTTAATACCTTCTATGAAATTTAATATTAATTTCAATTCGAATGTGCACTTCCATGAGGGGTCAATCTATACATTTGGTGGTAATGACAGAGACGCCTGTGAGAAATACGATACTTATCAGAATAAATGGGAAATGCTCCCAAGTTATGCAGAGGTCGTTAGTATTGCTTTATATTTCATCTATTTAAATAATAATTGAATTGCACTCCTTATTTAATTTTTATGATATTTTTGTCATATTTTGTGATAGTAAAGGAACTAACGAATTAAATGGATGGACTTAGCTTAATTGCCTTAAAATAAAAAATAAAAATAAATATTAAATATAAGGATTTTGCCCCATCACACCATCACTTATTCCATTGTGATAATAATAACAATAATGATATAGAAAAATCTACAATAATCAAATTTATTTGTGGAATGATAACCAAATATAACTACATATATAGAAAATGTTAACAATTACTTAATTTTCCAAAGCGATTATAAAAATAGTAGTATAAGTTAATTATTTTAAAGATAATATCTGTCAAATTTATAAATTGATTGAATTTTTACAAGACAATAGTAAAGAATGTTAAAATATAAGAAAATGCTATAATTATATCATTATATTTGATTTTAATCATTCATAAAAATTAAATTAATCTAAATAAAATGTCATCTTTCATATAAACTCTGCCAACCAAGGGATTTAGGTAAAATATCATTTTAATTTCATTCAAATATTAATATATTCTTTAAATTTAGACAAGGAGGCTTTTGATTTGTAAAACCATCGTCAAAAGAATAACAAGACAAAGATAAAACTTAAAAGTATTGATGAAATTTAGTGGTATCATGTGTAATTTTAGTAATTAGAAAAATGCGAATTAATCTTAAACTATTAGAATAAAACTTGATTTATTTAAATTAACTATTATTTTCACAATAAGATTCTAGGAATTGTTTCATAATTAAATAAATCAAAATAATTATTTTAGAATTTCAAGCAAATTAACTTTACAATTTTCTTTTAAATTGAAAACACTCAAATTTATTTTGTATAGTAAATCCAAAAGTAGAAAGAAAAACACAAGAACTAAAAGCCAAATATTCATAAATGATAACTCACAGTCTTTCAATACCACTATGAGAACAAACAACAATATCAATAATAATATTGCTCTTGTTATAGATGAAAAATAAGAAATAATTCAAGATTTTGAAGCGAATATTTCTTAATAATTTGCTGACACTATAAACCTCAATAATGATAAAAGTTTGCTGATGAGCCCAGTTTTTAGTTAAGGAGAGAAAAGTAAGCAAGAGGAGGATTTTAAATAAGAGAAGGAATTGGAATTATTGACAAAGTCTATTGATTAGGTGAGATAATTTACAATTTATTAAGGCAATATGTTTACAAATTTAATTATAAATTACTTATAATTTTATTTATAGGGAGACTTAAAAGAACAGGAAAATTTGAGAAAATAAGAGGAGTATTCTAGATTCTTCACTTAATTATTTGGTAAAACTTTATTATAAAAAACTCAACTATCTAATCTTATCCTAATAAATAGATAGTGGATTGAAACACAAAAAGCCAATCGTATAGTCAAAATTAGACTTTGTATAAGACGTTAAGAAGCTCAGAAACGCTTAAATTTCAATGAAATAAACGCTTAAAAGATTGAATGAGTAAAGGGAAATTGAGCAACTTCACTATGAAATAATAAGAGAAGAGGAAATATTAAAAAATGACATAAGTGGGAAGATAGACAAGCAATAAATTTATAGTCATACTAATAGTTTGGTCAAAAGGGGATTTGAGTTAAATAAAGGCGAAAATATGTTGAATTAAAGCTAGTTAGGTAGTCTTAAGAATTTCTAGAAGAGAGATACTACAAATTAATTTTAATGATAGTCATTAATTTTCTAGATTTAGACAACTATATTAATGTTTTAATGTAAAATTGTGAGTCATTAATCATTTATTAAAATAAATCCAGCAAATTTTTATATTAATACTATCTCAGAGGCTTTATCAAACAGCATAACAAAGTATGATGAATCAAAAATGCAAAAGCGTTTCACAGGTTCAATAGTATACGAGGAGGGTCTCCCACTCTCAAAGTTAAGTCAGGACTACTATGAAAACGCAAATAAAATCCCTTCTATAATTCCACAAAATGATCACTCTCCAATTTAAAGTTCTCTGCATAGTCATACACCTAAGAGTCACAGTATCTCAAAGAAATTTAAAACAGCAAAATCAATGGTTAACAGTTAATAAAAGGGGATTACAAAGAATAATATTGATATCTAAGAGTTCATAGAGATAGAAGGGGGAGAGAAATAAAACTAGAGTAATCCCTTAGAAATTGGAAACGACAGTTTAGATTAAGGACAAACAGCTTATTTCTAATAAGAGTCTCACTTATAAAACGTAAAGAGCAATAGAATAGATCAAATCACAGAGCAAGCCAATTTATACTTGCATTAGAAAATTTAGGAGATTAATATCAGTTCAGTTGTTCAGCAAGAATTTTTATAGAGAAATCTCAATTAAATTGATTAAGAAATTACCTTTTAATAATAATCTTAGAAAAATCTCAGATCCAAAACTCATTCTCCCACAAACTTATAGTAAAACAATCAAAGCAAGAGTAACATAAATATTTGGAGTCCAAACTCTATAAATCTTGATTATGCAGATTTAATAAAATTACAGAGACCACTACTTGGAAGTAAATTGAAATACAATTCTGCTTTACAGAAAAAGCTTAAAACAGAAAACATAGATAATTAGGCTTAAGAAGATTCAAATCTGAATAATTTTAGAGAGAAAAGCTATCATCAGAAAAGTAGATCTGGTATTGTTTAGTTCTAGATCACTTAAAACATGAACAATTTTTATTATTTTTATTTTTGATTAATATGTAATGCCTTAAACATCCACGAATTAAAAAGAGCTCAATCCCCTTCAATTATTCATGTCGGCAGTCTCTAAGATGTCTAATCAGCCATTAGTAGAATAAAAACTGGTCAAGTATTTGATAAATCGTTATAAAAATATTCAAATATGATCAAAGCCAATAATTCCCAACATTAATTTGGAATGAAAAGAATCTCAACGACTGGGGGAAGATTTAACAGATAGAGAAAAAGCCAATTGGATACCAAAGTTTAAAATCAAATCGATGACATACAATAAAATAACGATTATGGAGAAATAAACTCAAAGATGTATCATCACAATAGAGCTAAAACAGCACTGCCAAATGGTAGAATAAATAAGATGTAGAGAAGTTTGTCGCCTTTGAATAAACAAAATTAAAAATTAAAAATTACTGATGAAAATTAGAATGAGAGGTTGAGTACGATTTAAGTATCTGATTACAGGGAAAGGATGCAATAGAGTATCAAAGATACAGTATCTTTGTTAAAAAATATTTGCATCAAAATTCTCAATAAAAATGAAACTCATTTATAATTTGTATATCATTAGAACGGAAAGATGGCTTGCCATCAAAAGTTTAGTTACAATTATAAAATAGAAATCCGATTGTTGATGGGAAATTATTGATAAAAGCTACAATACTAATTTAGATTAGATTTAGACTTTTATATATCAATTTCTATATAATACATTTAATCAAAATTAAAAATACTATAAGATCCAGGTCAACCTTAATAAAGTATCACTCTTAGTAAAAACTTAATGAGTCCATCAGAATTTAGACTAAAATAAACTCAAAATCTTACATTGAAAATATTCCACGAAACTGATCTAATTCATTAATCTTTAGCTCCATTAGAATAGGATATAAAAATTGAAATTTAAAGTTAACATAGCAGATAAAATTTATCAAAATCATAGCATAAACTATCACATAGTAGTCCAAAAAATAATCAGAATGGCTTATAAGTTACAAAATAATAGAGCAAAAGAAAGTAAATTCTAAATAAAGCGAAAAATGTTGTAACATAAGCTTTAAGCTATCAAGATGATCCAATAAGTTTAATTGATTAGCTGAATAATAGGAAAAATTATAAATAATGCAATGATTTTATGTTTAATATATTTGATAAAAAAATTGGTTTTGGGGGTATCTTAAATTGTTTCATTTGTAAATAACTCAGTGATTTCAGATAGATTGAATAAAACAGCAGACCAATAATAGCATCAAACTAAAAAACTTGAAATAACTTTGCCAGATTTAAGCCAAGTTGACAATGGAGTCTACAGCAACACGAATCAGCAAATCATAGCACAAATGAATCATAATTACTCAATTGACCATAAGACCGTGTATGTATCTAAAACTCAAGATTTACGAGAGAGCTCAAAAAAGTAAACTTCATCTATAAAGAAAAAGAGCCATGTCGTGAGAGAGTAGCTATAAGTTAATAATGGGGATAAAAAGTAGTTAGGCTCTTCTTTTGAAGAAATTTATTATTAAAAATACATAGATTTGATGTTAAAATTTTAATGCCTTTTTAACAAAAATTTTTGCTCAAATCTTTCAATTATTGTTAGAAATTATAATTATGAAAAATGAAACTGGCAGCAAGCTATACAAAACACAAGGAGAAAGACAAACAACATTTTAAGAAAATATGGAATATTTAATAAAAGAACTAACTCTTTCAAGTGGCTAATAACTCATGAAATCCTAAAATCAAGTAAATGATCAAAATTCTCATGCGTTTATGTCACAAAGGTTGAGACTAAAAAATAATGAGCATTAAAATCAGTTATTTTTTTATAGTTCTTAGTTTTATATTAATTGTACTTACATATAAAAAATTGGATATATTTTACTTACAAAAGCATTTGTCTAAAGAGGCACTGTCTAATAAACATGATAAAGATAGTACGAACAAATCCCCTTAAAAACAGTTTTGGATAAAAGAAAAAGAGAGTTTTAATGATTATCAGTAAAATCATTAATTGATTAATAATAGAGAATTCGATAGAAGCCACAAAAAGAATTATAAATTATTATATAAAATGATATATTAAAGGATATTTTTCCTTTCAATTTCATTTACTTTGTATAAAATTAAGACTGAACTCAGTCATAAATTTGGGTTGATGAATTTAGATTCTTAAAGCAGGGCTAAATCTTCAAGTTTAAATCATAGAAAAACATAAAATCACAGGTAATCATAGATTTTTTTAATTTATTTCTATATAATAATAATTTGTTTAAATATATATTGAGATATAATTAAAATTATAATCCAACTCTGTTTAAGTAAGTTCCAGAAGAAACAACATTGAATTTAGAATAATAAAATTAAGAATAAATGCCAAAGACAATTTACCCTAAAACACCTTAAGTTTAAATTAACATCAATAAGATTAGTCTTCACTATCAAATGCAAAAGATTAAGATTCTTTGCAGTAATATTAGCAAAATTATAAGTGATTTTATTTATTTTTAATTTATAACAAATTGTTAATATTTAATATAATTTTAAAATTCAATTAATACAAATGGCAGAGATATATTAATTATACTGACCATATTATTTAAAACTAAAAACTTTAGTAATAATAAAATCTAAGATTTCAAAATGTTAGAAATATGAAACAAGTATCTAGTTAGAGACCCCCAAATAGCATGGTTTTTGAATTAGATCTATCTCAGCATTTTAAGTTTAGGGACTCTCAGTTAATTAAAGCAAAAATAATGCAGAAAAAATTGCATACTATAAGTAATTTCAACAACCTAAATAAGCTTAGAGTTGATAATTTATATACTAAAATCTTCCCCTCCCCTCCCCCCAATATAAAAAGTAATTGAAATATAAGACTTTAATTTCAAAATTATGAGTCTTTTTTATATTTGATAGTCCAGGGAAATCAAAATCAATTGCAGTAGGAACTGAAAGTCCCATAGTAGAATAAATGAAGGTGGATAATTGGAAATAAATCCCATAAAATAATTTGAAATTGTAATTAACTTAAAATGACCTGTGCAGTCCTAATACAATACCTCTCCCTGAGCATAATTAAAATGTTAAGAAATTCCAAATTAACCAATATTTTAAAATATAAACACTATAATTAATTAATTTAATAAGTCTATTAAAATCATGTCAATTTATAAGCAAATACTTTAACTAAAGATTTGTTATATGTAATATTTTGGGAATAGAAATCCAACAAACGAAGTAACGGATACCCCCTCCAAATCTGGAACTTTTTAAAATTCCAGTTTTAAACTGGAATTCCAGATTTAAATCTGGAATTTTTATAAGTTCCAGATTTATATCTGGAACCATAACATGATTAAAATATTCCAGATGTGTACCTGGAATTCCAGTTATAAATCTGGAATTCCAGTTTGAAACTGGAATTAAATTTATGGTTAATTATTATAGAGAAAAATATTTCATATTATTTTGTATTAAAATTATTTCATATTATTTTTGGGGGGAAGTTTCCTGCACCGGTTTATGATAAAAAACAATTTTTAGGGAAGTTTCCTGCACTTTTTTAAAAGTTTTTTTTTCTATAAAATTAATTATAATTTTAACTATCAATCAACTCACAGACTAATTTCATTGATATAATTTCTTAACCTATTAGTCAATTTTTCTCTTCAGATTCCAACATCTGGCATATTTCATCTGATATTTGTTGGTTTCTGTCTATTAACCATTATATTGTCTCTCTCTGTTATCATAGTAATTATAAGTATTGTATCCATTAGTTATTGAAATTTTAATTCAATTTATAATGTTCTTTTCCTACCTAAATAATGTTAGACTATAATTTTTTGAACAACTTAAATGATGTATAAATATCCTCTTAATATTAATGAGTCATACAAATTTTTAATTTTATAATTTTTATATAATTTATTAAAATTTAAATAAAATTAAAAAAAAGTGCAGGAAACTTCCTCGAGTGCAGGAAACTTCCCCCCCCCCTTATTTTGTATTAAAATTATTGCAAAGGTTTAATACATAATTTAAATTAGTCTTAATAGATATTTAAATCAAAGCAAACCCTTTACAATAATTATAAATTTAATATTTTTTTTTAATTATTTAAAATTTTTTAAATAAACTTAACAATTTACTTAAAATAGTTAATTAAATGTAAGAATAGGAAAATTGCTATAAAATATATTTAAAAAAGTATTATTAAGTTTTAGTCATTATTGCATGTTCATATCGAGGAAAAATTTCTTGATAAAATTTAATCGATCGTATTATGGTTGTAACTTTATCAATCTAAAAAATTAACTCTCATATATGAACTCTTCACACCGGTCACCTCCTACCCTTGTACTATATGTCATTCGTACGTATTGCTTAAGTTCGCCCCACAATGATTCGATTGCATTTGAGTCCTTATTTAATATAGCAAATTATATTTATTATATTAAAATTATAGTACTTCGAAGGCTTATAAAGACCGGTGCTAAACTTTAATTAATATTTAATATTTAAACAAATTTCATAAATAGGTTTAGTCCAATACACTAAAATGAGGGATGGAATTTCTAACCCCTTTGTAAATTCAAAAAAAATAATTGAAAAATGTTAGCTTGTTAGATAATATATTTTTTCTATTATTTAAAAACAATATGAATTTAATTTATATTTGATTTCTAATACGAAAATTTTAATAATTCTCAGCAAATTTTAATTATTTTCAAGAGCATTAGGTTTTATGTAATGTTTATATTTTTTAATTGTATTATTAATAATTTACATTTCTATAATTGTTTTTTAAATAATGAAACTAAGCAAATATTTAACGAAATTTCAAATATGCGAAGAAAATTTAAAAATATTCTTTACAGAGTATAGTGAAAATTTCATTTTACCTAAACTATTAAATTATGAAAAATTTAGTTATATTTTGAAAATATTATGAACTTATATATTTTTAAACAAAAATAAATTATAAGGGGAATATAACTCAAAAAAGTGTTTTTAATTTAAATTATAAAAATTTATATAATTTTGAATGGACGTGTTTTTTATGGTCAATGTTAAGGTTTTGCCATTTTATGCTATCGTAGGATTTAAATCCATCATGATGGACGACAGCATTTTAAATAAGTAAATCTTTTTCTTCAATAATTCAAAAACATTAATATTATCAATATAAAATTTTCATACTTTTATTAAAATCATTTTCATCAATTCCATTTTTGATGTATTACTCTATAACCCGAGTTGACCTATTAGGAACAAGGTATAATTTGGTTTTAGTCTTGTCGTCTCGCTAAATCATTCCGAAGATCCATAATTACCTTTGGTAAATAAAATATAAATAAAATTATATGTTTTATTTATTAATCCTTATTTTTTAAATACTCACGGTTTCATCTTCGTCAGCGGTGATATGACTCCAAAGGGACTCATCGCATTCTATTTTAATATTAATATTTATTTTATTATTGATGTAATATTTTTTAATTTCCCCTTATAGTTTGAATGAATCCTAATACTACTTCATCTGTTCACTCACTTTACAAAATTTAATCTAAAATATTATAAATTAAAATTATACAACGTATTGACTAAAGTATTTCCTATGCAGTAGATGATGATAGGCGATGCTCATAATCGGTATAATATATTTTTTTAAAAGAATTATAAGTACTTTATAAATTTAAATAAATGTATAGAGACAGTTCCTTAACTATGTTGAATTTATACCATTAATATAGTGCCGGAATATAATGCGAGCCAATACAAAAAATTAATTCATATTATTAATTGTAATAGAAATTTTTATATTTTATGATTAATTTAAGTAATTAATTAATGATTATTAAACACAAGTAGTGGAATGTTATTAGGACAATAGATTGTTAAGAAAGACTTTAGACAGTATTTTTTCAAACATTGTTTAAAACACAATATATGCATGGTATTGAATAATATTATTTGAACATTAATAAAATCAGATTGTTTTTATTTGTTTAATAAATATAATGTCTAAATGTAAATAAATGTTGAAATAATACATTGTTTCTGCATGCATTTCATAACATAGCTATCAATGTAACTGCTATCACGGTAAATTTTAATCTTGCCGAGACATTTAATACAGATAATAAAACTATATTTATAATTTTTATAAAAATTAGCATGTTTTAAATTAAATATAAAATATATAATCGGTATCTTTAAGAAACGTGTTTAAAAATTTACAATATTAATAAAATTTCCATTAGTACCTTGATTGCATCAATAGGTTCTTGTAGTAATTGTTCCATTACCGTTAAGTATTTTTTATTTATTAACTATATATTTAACAGCTATATCTACTAAATATCATAACCATTAGAAATAATTTTATACTTAATATACAAATTTAATTAATTTAATATTTTTATTTATTATAAAGTCCTTATTAAAAATGTAATAATATTAATCATTATTTTTATATCCCAATAACAACCTACTGTGTTCTTTAAAATGTATAATATTCTAAATTATTATTATAATGAATTATATGTAGAATTGAGTTATAAATAAATACTTAAATTGATAATTACCCTCTTTATTAAGATAGTTATTACATATCACTACCTATTATCATATATGTAGATTGTCAATAAATGGATAAATTATTTTTTTAAATAACCATTGTGATTTTTTTATTGATTTTTTTTAGAAAAAATAATCCTTGGATGTTCAGATCGAAAATAAATTTATACATATATACTTAAGAAATAACTAATTACAATACTATCTAACTTAAATAAAAAAATTAAAATTTTATTAAGAATTAAAATAAATCAAAGCTCAAATCAAAGACTTTTCAATGGGTACTGTTTAATTGATAAATATAATATTTAAATATTCTAGATAATAATAAAAGTACATAAGTTTTAATGAAATTAATTTAATCATTTGGAAAAACATGTTAAAATTTAAAAACAATTCTTTCAATTTAGCTCGTCATTTAAAGGCATTTAAAGTAATTAATTATAAAATGTTAGCTTTTTATTATTATAAGTACAACTATAATTTTTTAATACAAACTTTTAACTTTACTTTATTATAAGATCTTTCTCTAGCAATTATATTATAAATGCTATAATTATATTAATAATGGTAATTCCAATTAAATTATAAAAATAAATTATTGAAATTTTTATCTTTCAACAAAAACTTTTCACATATTATTTTTAATAAATAAAACTCCTTCGAAACTTTAAATTTTTTGGTAATTATCTTAAAACAGAAAAAATTATATTGATAAAAAACAAGATTTATGTATATGTTTATATTAAATAGTTTAAAATATTAAAAAGCATATCATTTAAGAATTTCAGGTGTATTTCTGGAATTCCAGGAATATAACTGGAATTCCAGATTTATACCTGGAATTATTGATTTTTTGTATAATAATGGGATTCCAGAGCCATCCTGGAATTCCAGTTTAAAACTGGAATTCAAAAGCCAAATCTGGAATTTCAAAAAGTTCCAGATTTGGAGGGGGTATCCGAAGTAACTCAATACAACAAAGGTATAATGCAAATAATAGGGCTTTCAAAGCAATAAATTCAAAATGACGTAGTTTCCCTATCACCCAAAGCAAACTCTAACACCAAATCACAAATCTAGAAAATCAAGGAGTTACAGAGCAAAAATGGAATAAACAAGAAAATTTATATCTAAAAGCCTATTTGGAATGGATCGCTGAATTAATCTGGGGATTTTAAGACTCCTATATCTATGCTAAGCAGCACTAATTAGTCAAATTAATAATAGATTTAAGGGGTCAGAAAAAAGTATATAAGAATTCTAAGAGTACGGCAAAATATTAACTTATTTAAATCATTGGTTAATTAGAAGAATTATGTAAAATCTAAAAATTAATTCCTAATTGATTTAAAGTGTCCTATGGTATTAAATTTATATCACCCCCCCCCCATATAATAATAGAGTGTAATAAATACGCGAGGAGGTACCGCAAAGCCGGGCCATAAAACTAAACTTTCACATGGTGTAGGTGGGTTAAGTTTGACTAATTATCAGTAATATTATTAAATTTACGATGGTGGTGCCAACTCTAGCAAAAAACTAAGTAGTCATTAGAATTACCAACATCACAACTAAGATCTTAGTTAGTTATTTAGTATTTAGTTTATTTATGGTTTAAGTACAGTAACTCTTAAATAAAACTACTGACTATATTGATATATAAGAAGTAAATTAAGATCTTGCTGGGCTATTACGATACAATAACAATTTAGAAGATTAAGCGAGTTAATTAGGTGCACTAACTGATCACAATAACTATCTAAATTAACCTAGATTTGACAATAATTAAAATTAAGCCCTGGATGGCATCAGATTGAGCTATTCCAGTCATAATATTTCTTTCTATCTATTATGCTTTTTACATAAAGGTTGTAAAATTATAAACCCTATATAGAATATTAACAAGTTACTGTTTGTTTTAATATTATATAAGTCACACAAGACAGAGGAGCAGTGTTTTATTTAAACATAGTGGAAGCAGTGGCAATAATCATATAGTAAATTAAACCAGCAATAATTTATTGTCAAATACCAATATAGATTTTGACTAAGCTATTGCCTCTCCCGTTAATGATGTTCAGCCTCGATTGGATATAAAGATATTTATTTAATATACATATTTATAAGTATATATAACTATTTAATAATAAATTCTCTTGAATAAAATGATTTTAAAAAAATAACATGAAAGAAATTATCAAAATATTAAATAATTAAATAAAGAGTGATGAGAAACTCGCTATATGATATATAGTGATAAGATGCATGCTTTAAATTAGATTGAACTTTTAAAATACTATTATTAACTTATTTTCGAAATATTTAGAAAGTTTTTAATGAAAATTATACAATATTGACTTTTTAATCTTCAATTCATATATTTTAATAAAATATTTAAAGAGACAGTTTATGAGTAAATTTCACTGTATAGAAAAAGAAATAAAATGTATATTCATTCATTAAATATTGATAATTTTAATTTTAATTAAATTAATTTTGATAAAAACAGTTTTAATAAATATAATATAATTCTATTTTAACTATTGTTATGAATAGATTGCATAAATAATTGCAATAAATGATATTATAATAATAGTATTATAATAATATAATAATGTCTGAAATCAAATTATAAGATCAGGTGGCGACTAGTTGCACAGTCTTGTCACTTCTGATCTCAGGGTATCAAATAACCCGTCACCTCGCAAACTACACAGAGCCCTAACTTTAACTATACATAGTCAGAATATTAATGATGATACCTGTAAGAACTATAAATAATTTATCAATGGTGATATACTACAAATTCTTAAACAAATGAAAAAAGCATAAAGTTTTTGCATTATTTTCTCGAAATTGAATGGAAATGAGTGGGAAAAACTTATGATTTCCTTGTCATTTTTTGCAATTGAAAATTTTTAAATAATTTCATAAATTCTTTATTTTATAGGTATATTCGGTTGCGACTTGGCTTTCAGTCATGATTCCTAAGGAAACACTAATGTTTAACACTGTGAGAGATATGTAAGTATAAAAAAACTGAGAAAAAGTTATTTCGGTTAGAATTTGAAAAAAAATTTCATTTTATCGTGTTAATTCTTTTAAAATAGACTATCTCACTATTTTTCTTCAATCAACTATCATCGAAAAATTTATATATATTTAGCATTTTTTTATTCGAATCTTAACTTTTAAAAATAGCTACGAGGCTTATGTTTTGTACATTTTCATGAAATTGCTTATTCAATTTTTGGGGGGAGAAAACAGTTTAATTGTGCATTTAGAATTTAAGGTAAGAATTGCTAAGAGTTGCTTTTAAATTCGGCTTTCTATATTGCTCAAAAATTAGTTTCATCTTATGTCAAATTTAACATATCGCAAAATACAAATAAAAAAGAAAGACCGTAATAACTAAGATAAACAACTATATTAACATAATTAATCTGAAAAAGTTTATTTAAGTTGCAAGAAGCAAAAAAACGTTGTTTTATTTTTTTCAAAATAAAGAACGCCTAATATCATATTTCTTTCCTAAATTCATGTTAAACTGAAAATTGTATCAAAACTAATATAAATTTGATGATTTATTTGTAAAATATATCAAATCACATTAAATTTACCTAATATTTTTAAAGCGTCGGATAAAGCAACCATGGCCTCTTGATGGATTGAAACCACTACAAACTGATAAGTAAGAACAAATTTAAATTTAGAGTTTTGCCTGTAATTTAACCTGTTAAGTTTAGAATCTTCTTCAGACATGTGAAGCAGGGTGTCTTGCAGTTCGTTTTAATTAAGCCTTTTACAGCAGTACTTGCTATAGTTTTCGAAAGATATGGCATCTTACAAATATGTAACTTACCTATACAAAATAGGGTTTTATTAGAATGTTGTTTTTAAAGAATTTCATCTATCATGATGGTCACTTCGAATTCAAATCGGGATACTTATACCTGGCTTTAATCAATAACATTTCAATTTCATTGTCGTTGTACTGCTTGGTGCTCTTCTACATGGCGACAGAGGAACGACTTCAACCTTTCAACCCCTTTTCTAAGTTTCTCTGCATAAAAGCTATACTGTTCTTTAGTTTCTGGTAAACTTGCGCATTCACTCTCTTTTTGAAAATATATTGATTACGTTAAAGGTCTATATCCCTATAACAGCCATTCATAATAGAGGTCTATAGAATTTCAATTATTTTTGTTCTGAAAATGAACATGTTTGATAGAGACACTTCTTAATTAGCACAAAACTTGATTATTTCCGCAGAATTAGTATTCGCCTCTATCGCTCAATCTTTTGCTTTTAGTTATAGACCCTTTGTAAACAACTCCAAGAACAACTCTTACAACGGGGGATCAAACAGTTAAAATTCAAACAACAGAAATTCTGATCAAAAGCGTCCTAATGTGCTCAAGACCATCGGCTATGTTCTGAATGTTAAAGATGTGATTAATGATGCACATAATACGTTCTTGAGGGAGGGACGCATTGATTCGGCGGAGGAGCATTACATGGAGGATGAACTGAAGAAAGACAAGGCTTTCAACTGGTCTGATGAGGATATGATTGATCACTAAGATGATATAAGGATATTTATTATATTTATAAGTGAGATAAGAAAGTTATTTATTCTGGTTATAAAGATATATAAAAACGTCATATATAATTGGTCATTTTTATTATATAAATTGAAATGATGAGGAGTAGTCAACTCGTATAACAATTTTAAAACTAAAAGTTAAATTGATATATTATTTTATAGGGAAACTAAGAGAAGTCCTCGAGGCAGTGATGAAAAAGGTGGAATAACGAGATCAAGAATTCCACAAACTGCTTAATCCCACTAGAGAATAATTAAAAAGTAGAAATACGCAAAACCCAACTAGATAAGTTAATTGTTAACCACTTAAACTACCACTATTTAACAACATTTACAGAGTTTTACTGGTTCTGGAAAATCTCAATCAAATCAATATAACCAAAATAAGATTACTAATATATTTTATAGTCTTTTATATTATACTCACAGGTGAAGACAAACAGCAGTGGCAGTATTATCTAGAACTAACCACATCACAATCATTAAAACAATAATTAGAGACACAAAAATCACCATCACAGTCAGATAAATTAGCAATCACATAATATCAAGTCTAAACATGGTAATTAACATCAATCTGCTCATTTTACAAGTCATACTGCGACGCATGGTGGAAAACACTATGTCAAACATAAAACCAGTGAGTGTGAAAGTCAAGAGGGAGATTCATTAAAAACATAATAGAAGTTAATTATTACTGAGGAGTTTCCTAATCATATTCATTAAAATTTTTGATTTTATTAGGTGTGTTTTTGTGATTACTCTTCTGAGGACAGCTACGATGAGGAAGAAGAGTATGATGATGAAGATATAGAATAGACTGTAAATACAGCTGGAGGTGTGAATACTGCAACTACTGCAGTTAGAGTGAATAGAAGTGGCGGTAATGGGAATGATGAGGATATTCATAAATATAATAATAAGGAATCTGCTATAATCAAGTTTAAATATTTTTTTGATTGAGATAAAGATTGCTAGTAATTCAGATAATCACCAGATATCGCTGAAACATCAACAGCACCCAGATACAAGCAATCAACAAACATCAAAATATCTGTAATATTCCTAAATTGAATAGTAAAATAGAAAGCAAACTGTTTGATAGTATGTTTTTAGTTTTTATTTTCAGTAAGTGTAATAATAAAAGTAAGCTTCCTTTGCCTCCAAAATCATGTAAGTTTGATACTCAAAAACAAAATAAGCACTTGTAAACAGTATGTTAATCAATCAATCAATTAATAGTAATAAAACTTTAATTATCGTTGTATTTTTATGTATTCCCATCTATCACTCAATCAACTTAATCGTATAATTATATAATAATATTTTTTGCCGCTCTTATGAAGATAATGAGGGTGGTGGGAATCAAAGCAGCTACAACAAGAGCAAACTAAACAACCCGCACATGATTCAGACAAGCCAGTTAAACCATCAATCACAGCTCAACAGCAACGTATATCAGCAGCAGAAGAGCCTCAAGAAGCCAATTAAGATCATCGTGAATGAGGAGGTGAAGCACGATAATGCAATCGACAATAATCAATACCTAGACGATAGCACTGACTAATTCATAAAAAATGGAAAAAATTAGCATGAAAGTTAGAGCAGTAGTCACGATAGCAAGAACAGCAAGAAAAAGAAGAGGTTACACAGTAGAAATGAAGATAATGTTCAAAACAAATAGAAAGCCATCAGAAATGGTAAAATTCATAAGAGCAAAGAACACCATGATAAAACAGTGTCATTTTTATTTAAATATACCATGATATGGAAAACTCGTTTGACAAGGAAATGGATGAAATATCAAATAATCAGCTATTAGATGGAGGAGATACAGAGCAAATGATGATTGATGGCACAAATACTCTAAATAGCATAAATGTTTTTAAGAACACTGAGGGCTCTTCTAAAAATATAAACTAGCTAGCAATTGGTCAGAAGAGAGGAATTGGTAAGAAATCTAAAACGAAGAGTAAAACCTCCAATATCTATAGCAAAGATCTTAAATATTAATTTCTTAACTTATTTTATGTGAATTATAAAACTTACTGGTAAACAGTGGGTACGCAAATGGAATTTGGACGAATTCTAGGTCAAACATTAATCAGTAGCAACAATCCTAAGGCGATCACAATAAACTTACTTCACTATAAACGCAGCCTTTTATAACTGCCACTGGAGTAGATAAATCGGAATATCAAAGAAATATGACTAATAGCTATATTGGAGATAGTGGTTAGCATTTGAAGATAAATGGAGGCAAAGCCATTGAAAATGGAAAACTAATTGCAAATAATAAAATTCATGAACCTGAGAGTGAGCCACCATATCAATTCACTAATAAATATTCAAAGTACCAGAATAAACTTAAAATTTTGATTTAAAAATGTATAGAATTATTGTAATCCTAATATTTTGGCAATTTAATTTTTTAAGTTTAGTGAGAATACATCTCAGCAAGACATTCAAAGCATATCCATTAGAAACTAAGCATTAACGAGTAACATGGGTTAGAATTTGCAATTAAATTTCTAGCCAATTTCATAGAATTTGATCAATAATTTCACTCAAAATTAAGATACCCCACAGAAAGTATCTGCTATGAATAATCGCTTTGCAAGTCAAGATGATCGGCTTTTAATGTTAAATAAAAATAATGGGATAAAAAACTTGGAGAATCCTACTTAAGCTCTCACACTAATGCATAATACAAAACTTAAAATGAGTTAGAACAGGGTTTCTGATAATCAAGTAGTGTCTAATGTTGGTGGGTTAAAGGGAATAATAGGGCAAGGAACGTTTTTCCCAAATTAAAACATGGAATTTTTATAAAAAGAGTGTATTATTTACAAATAAGAGTTTAGTAAATGATTAGGCCCTACTGCTAAATTAAAAATCTGAGAATATGTTTTCACCGTCCTCCTAGTAAAATCCAATTTTTAACGCATTCCTGATACAAAACAACCATCAAGAATTATGTGATTTTGATTAGGATGATGAAGATCGTATCTCGAACATCATAAGTCAGGGTTAAAGTGCAGTTTTAAGTCAAATGTAAAGGTTGCAGATCGAAGAAGCTCAGGACTTGACATCAAACGAGGATGAGCATAATCACTACAAATACAATGTGCTGTAGCTCACTTAGTAAACAGCATCTGTGAAGCAACAAGTCAGACATCACAGCAAGGGCTTCAATATGACTACTTTGTTGAACATATCTCGCTTGGACGACATTATCGATTAAACTGCACAGATTGAGGATAATGGGTTTATAGAGGAAGAGGAAGACATACATCCACATGATAGAAAAAAGAAGATGGGCCAGAGGTTGAAGGGTGGAACTGGCTTGATTCAAAAGAACTATTTTGGTTTGGAATAATTCCAAGATTTTGAGGATAATGATAAGAGAGACTAATTAGAAGACAGTTAAGAAAGCGTGGATCAGCAAAATGATGAAAGTGATGAGCAAGATATCATTCATAATGAGCAAGACGACTTGAAATCGAAATTTGAGGCTATTATGTGTGGGTCTTAAGCTTTCAATTTGATGTAATACTCAGAAGAGGAAGAACAAAACGACTCTTAGATATTGTTCGAAGCAATTCTTTTTCAAATGAAACTTTCTTTATAAAAATATAATCGAAGCTCCTCTTATTTTATTTTTTTTTCTCAATTGCAATAGAAGACCCAAAAAACTAAATAATTAGCGAAGAGCATTCGGACATATTCGAAAACCATCATCAACTTTCAAAAAGAGAATCTATGCCATTCTCACATAACTAACCCCAAAATCCATCTCATGCTAATAAATAGAAGAAAACCCGTAATAAACCTATGAACAACACCTAAGTACTACGGTTTGGGAGAGGCAATAACTAAAACGATTCCTTGCTTTAAATACACTAATAAGCAAATGGAATAGAGTCTATGGGGGGTGCTTAGCTTAATAACTTCGGATAGGGTTTGGGGGATACCACTATGAAAAACGTGATATTCAGTGGAATGAGTGCGGGGATTATGAGTCCCGGGGAGACAAGCAACAACAAGAATTTTAAGGGGGAGAGAGACTTCTCCAAAGTAAGGAGAATACACAACTTTTTAATAGATTAAAACTAGCAGGATGATTAGGGCTATATAGAGGATAATGTTATAATTAATGCTTCAAATTTATAGTAAAAATAAACAAACAATAATAACATAGGTGAATTCCAAGAAATTAATAAGGAATAAGAGGATGATTAATAAATTGTTTTTTGACTTATAAAAAGACAGATTAACATATAAAATATTTTTTAATTTAAATTTATACTTTTTGCTTGCATTTATGTTCAGAATTTAAATTGTTTTATCATAGGATAAAATTCTGATAAATATGCAACTTTTGAAATAATTAAGTAATTCTAATTGTACGATTGCAATTAAATTATAATTAAAATCAAAAGATCTTTAATTTATAAAATGTCAAAATCTACAAGTTTTTTTTCCTCACAATCATAAACAAAGACTAATAACTAATAATCTAGTTAGTAAATTCCTGACTAATCCAATTTAAATCTAAAATAAAAACCATAAATCCAGTAGACTAACAACCATGCATAGCAAAATGAACAAATATAGCAATAACATCAACCAACTTAATAATAAACCACTGATTAAGACCAGTCAATTGCCTTATAATCAAACAATGAATAAACTTTATTACCCAAATCCCTTGCCTCAATTCAATAATTTATCGTTAGTAATCCCTATCAATCCCTCTATATACTTGGCGCATCATTTGTCTCTCTACATTTACTTAAAATACTATATGGAGTGTACAGAGACAATAAGCGTCAATATACTGTGAATTAATCTTTGAGGTAGGTTATTGAGAAAAAGTAAGGACAAAGATCAAGTTCACTTTTGGAAGTTACCTAATAAAATCGTATGTATTGCTAGTTATATAATTCTTAATTAGTATTTATTATAGTACAATTTTTTAACTTTGCACAATAGAGATCCATAACAAAAGACAAAATGCAAAAGATTTTCAAGTTAAGTCTTTAGCAACTCATACAGTAAGTTAAAGATGGAAATTTTACAGTTGAGGAAATTAAAACAGCATATTTAATGAGAGCTTTAGATTTAGCTGTAGAAAGCAACTACTTAGCTGAGCTATTTCTTGAAGATAAAGATTTACAAAGAAGCTAGCACTCGAAATAAAACGATTTCAAAAAGGTAAAAGTCTATTCAATTTTTTAATATAAATCATTAGGTGAAGCAAGAGCATAGTCTGTATGGATTGACTTTTTCAGTAGCTGATTGGTTGGATTAATATGGTTTTGATACTTCACTTGGCCTGGCTTCTAGATGTTTAAACCCTCTAAATTAATCAGAAAATTCTTCAAATGTTAAAGAATTTTCAAGTACTCAATCAGTCTTTCTAACATCACTACTCAAATTATAAGCAAGTCCACTATATAGATCTTCAGTAAATTAAAGCGCTTCGTCTCCTGAAAAAGCTATTTTTACTTCAGAATGCGTGAATAACATCTGGGGTAGGGCAAACAATCCTCATCAGAAAGATTTCACAACAGGTGGTGCTTGTGGTGGAGAAGCAGCTCTTGTGAGCACTTATTGTGTAGGAATGGGTATCGGTGTAGATTAAGCAGGGTGTACCAGATATCCAGCTAGTTGTTGCGGAGTTGTAGCTTTCAAACCTACAGCGAACAGAGTAAGTTCAATTGGTGTAAACAAGGTTAACAACAGGCAATCTAATATTCTCTAACCTGTAATTACTCCTATTGCTAGAAGTGTCAAGGACATAACTCACATACTCAAGTGTCTCTGGGATTCACAAATTCAACTGCAATTTGATAACACAGTTAACCCAAAGAAATTCATTCCTCCCTATTAAAATTAGGCAGCTCCTGTATTGAGAATAGGGTACTACTTAAGTGATGGGCTCCTTGAACCCTCCCATGCAGTAAAATAAGCATTGCTGATGGTTAAGGAAGCTCTTGAAGATTAAGGCCACATAGTTGTGGAATTTAAGATGGGAGCCTAGGCTCAAGGGTAAGATTTACTGTGCCAGGGTGTTCTCTTGGCTTATAGGTTGGTTTGTTCTAGTGGATAGATGAAGGAATACAGAGATGGATTGAATGGCGAAGAGCCAGTTGAAGAGATGAAACAAAATTATTAGAATATATTCATTTTAATATGATAGAAGCATATCAAGATAATTGTTATAAATATGTGAGTTGATTAAAAGTAAAATAATTTAATTTTGAAATTATTTGAAAAATAATGTCTTCAAATAAGTTAATGTAAGTACCATATATTTCTTGAAAGCTCTTTGCTATTTACATTTCCCTTTATGCAAACTTTGTACTTTTGTAATGTTTTCTTAACCTTGACATTGATGACTATAGTTTAAGAAGGAACATGAAATACATGGGCATCGGTCTAGTGGCAATGATGTTCTTATTCAACATTGGCTCACTCTCTCAGATGAATCAAGAAAACATCGCTGCTTAGTCAAGACATGTCCGCAGACTGCAGGGCACTGAAGAGGATTAAATTGTAGCTGGAAATGGTGGATCAGGGGATGAAACTTAGCAACCTGTGTTTGTTGATTCAACTGATTAGTCGAAAGATACCAGTAGTACCACCACTAATAGTGGCACTTCAACATAAAATACTGATTAAACTACTCATACCTCTACTAGTACTGCTTCTACTTCAGGTAAATAAAATAGACTCATTTAAGACTTGAAAAGTCAATTAACTCTCAAATTTATAGACACTTCAGCATCTCACACTCAAACATCTACTGCATCTCAAGATTCAGCTGAATAAAGTTCATTTGAAGAGGAGACTACTCACAAACCTTCATAACAAGTAATTGTAACAAACACAACAAATGCAAATTAAACTTCAACTGTTGTTGTCACTGATGATTCTTAACTAGACCAAAACTTTTGTTAAGTTTAATTAAAGTGTTTAGTTAAAAAGCTAATCAGTTACTATGATTTAACTTCAACGATGACTACAATTCAGAAGCTGACTAAGCCTCTGATGAAGTACTCGCAAAGCACAAGAAAGCTGCTAAAAAGAGAGTTTATGCACCTGAGCTCGCTCTGGTAGATCCTAAACCACGTAGTTTCTCAAATACTTCATTAGTTAACCCACCACCATGTGGAGGTGCCGATAGAGGATTCACTCATTATATGGCCATGCCAGGCAGTAGAAACTTCATTCAATGGAAAGTAGCTCATCCAGCTTAAGATGGAAACTGTACTGTTAGAGTTGGATAAGGCCTTGATGAAATGTATTAATTTATATACAACTTTAAATATTCTGCTTAAAATATTATGGTTAATATATCGTCTATTTTAATAGTAGAATGAAGACGAATTTGTAGTGTTAAAACCAAGAGATGGATCTGCATACAAAGACGGTTCTTTCGCATGTGGTAGAGAGATTGGTTATGAGGGAAAAGAATTCAAATTCCCCAAGAATTTCACATGTGATTCATGCGTTCTTCAACTAGAGTGGATCACTCCAGCTGGTTAAATTCATCAATGCGCTGATTTCTACATGACAGATAGAGAAAGTGAAGATTGCTCCGGAAAATGCTTGAATGGAGGTGCCTGCATTAATGGTGAATGCAAATGTAGAAGTGGCTTCAGTGGTACATACTGCGAGACCAAGAGTAAGCAAAATTCTTTACTTTAATTCATACTTTAATTTATAGGTCAAGTCTCATCTAGACTTAATTAACTATTTATTAATAATACATTCATTTTAATTTTTGACCACATGATATGTGTTTTCCGTTCTTATTATTGTAAAATCATAGACTAGTTTGGTACATCTTAATCTTCACAATTCTATTGGCAATTATCGGAGGAATAATCTTCTACACTTTAAAGATCAGGAAGGACATCCGTAACAGAGGCGATATCGACGACGACCCCAATTCAATCATTGGTTCCAACCCAGAGCCATCAAGGAAGGGCAAATACGGCAGAAACTGACTCAGTTAAATTAATGCATAGTGCCAATACAATGTCTGCTCAATAGATATTAATTGTTTTAATTTTCTCGATTAAATTACTAAAATTTTTGTCATTTATTATATTTTCACCTATAATCCATTGAAATAAAAGAATGATATCTTTAATTTTTATATTGCAAATTGGATTCATATTTTTGTTTAAGGCTTAGATATTATAACTTTAAAATATAATCAGGCAATTAAAGCTAGCTTTCTTAAATTGTTTTTGTGATTTTTTATGTTAAAGCAAATTTCATCAATCAATTCTTCTTGATTTTTCTAAACATAAAATATCTATAACTTTTTAGCAATAATAATCTTAATATCATATTTATATTTGAAATTTGCGTTTTATGTTAAATTTATTATGTATTAACATAGTATTTTAAGGCTTTTTAGCTCTTGGAACGTCCAGCTTAACATTAGCTTAAATATAGTAGAAGTAGAATATTAGAGCTGGAATTAATATAAAAAATAGGTAATTCCAGATAGGATGTCTAAAATTTAAATTACATTAATTCAATTATTTAGAAATGTTAGAAATAATTTTTTTTTATTTATATAAAATTGCAGAACCTTTTAATCAAATAATCACCTAATTTAGCAATGTTTCTTTCAATCAATCTAATTATATTATTAAGTAAAAAAAAATATATATAAAAAAATGTTAAATTTCTTTAAAATTATACATATAGTTTGAATGATTATAAATGTTATTATTTATAATTTAATATCAATTCTTAGTTTTAATTATTAAATAATAATAACAATATCATAATTATGCTTCAAAATATTTTTAATTTATTTCAATCACTCTCTCTGATAAATATGCCAAAGGAATAATGATAAATATTCCATAAAGGGGTCCCACTAAATACCAATATTAAGGAATATCTTGAATAATGAAATCTGCTAATGGTTTTCCATTAGTAATGTAAGGCAAAATGAAATTCTTGTTAATGTATGGGTTTATGTTCATTAAAAGAGTTAATTGGATTAGATAGGAACTGTATGATACTTTAGTAAAGTATTAGGTTACCGTATTTATATTAACTATAATAGG
This sequence comes from Oxytricha trifallax, assembly GCA_000711775.1. NCBI lineage: Eukaryota > Ciliophora > Spirotrichea > Sporadotrichida > Oxytrichidae > Oxytricha > Oxytricha trifallax. Next base: position 24,562 of record ARYC01017288.1, read on the forward strand.
TAATGAAAATTAAAGATACTCTTGATAACATCTTAGTGACTGAATTTTCAAAAACACATCTAATCAGGGATTATCCTTATAGTTGAGTACAGCAAAGAATAATTAAAAGCATTACTGGTAGGTTAATGCCAAGACCTTTGATGTAAGACACCTCACCCAAGTAACCTAGATTCAAGTAAATTGCAATGTTTAAAATTATCATAATGCAAACTATAAACCCAATGCTTTTTTGAGATAGTCTGATTGATTTAGTTTCTTCTTTTGAAGCACTACTTGAGCTCATTTATTTCAACCTATATACAATGAAAAAAGCCAAAACCCCCATAAAGTAGGGATGCATGCGATTTAAAGTGGATTTATCTCTAGGTACATTTGTTGAAAAATATTAGAAAGAAGCTGCCCAGATTAAGGTAGTAGTCAGCAGCTTGAAAAAAAAATTTAAATGACAGAGGCATTGGAAGATAAATGGCGAAAATAAAGCTAGTTAGAAGACTGAGTCTACATTCCAAAGCTGCTCAACACATTAAGTGTTTGCTTTTTAAGTATTCATCAGTAATATGTTCAACCAGTCAAATTTCGAGCAATCAATTAAAAATTAGATAAAATAAACTTTTTAAGCAATCCCTGACTGGATTTTTGGGAAATCTTTGGAACAATGTATAAAAATAGTAGATAGGTCCAAGCCTTATATATCTCCTAATGACATACTCCCAAAATTTTGAGGTAAATTTCCCAATATAAAATTTATTTTTTTCCTCTCCCTTAATCTCAGACTCTCTATTCATTATATTTTAATAGCTCATAATTGATAGAAATCCTGAAACAAGTAAGAAAATGTCAGGACCATATTCTCCATTCCAATAGAAATCAAAAATCATGTCTGATGTAGATCTCCCTTGAAGTTGGTCCAGCTCTTAGCTTTTTCTTGCAATGCTTTTTATCTTAATATGGCCTTAGTAAGGCGTCATATTTAAAAACCAGTTATGATGATGGCAAATAATCCAAAACATCATGACAGCTTTTAGAAAAGTCAAGACTGATGTGTCAATCAAAATAAAATTATTCTTTATATTTTAAATTTTCACAAATAAACTATAATCTTTAATATAAATCACCTAGACCGCCTATAATTTGGAATTCATATTTTATTAATTTTAAACTACGACAATATATTAGACAGCTTAATTGAAACTCAGAAATAGTTGATTTCAAATAACATTTAATAAAGAATTTGATTGTCCAGAATTTAAAAAATGTAAATTTAAAGTAAAAAGTTTATTAGTAAGAATATTTCGAAGAATTTTAATAAAAAAATTTGATCTCATAAGTAATAAAATTCTATAATATTTAAAAATAAAATTTTTTTGAATTATATGTGTAAAATCATTATTTTCAAACAAAACTTGAATTCTGAAAAGAATGATATCATTTTTTCTAATTTTAGTTGTGTTTTACAGGTTTATAGTATTTTTAATGTTTTAGTAATTCAGGGTTGATATTTAGATTTTATTTTCTTTGTCCATCTCTTTATTATTGTTACTATATTTTTATATACTCAATATAGTCTTTGGAATAGGATTACTTATTAGCTTAATCTGTAGTTTTGGTGGCATAAAAAAATCAATTAAATTCCTTATTAGACTATTTAATCATAAAAACTTTTAAAAGTTTAAGAATATATATAAAAAAAACAAATCTTGGCATTTAAGGCTGTTTATCTAGAGTTATCCACAATTTCTTGATTATTTATAGTGAACAAGTAATAGTAATACAATCCAAAAGCTGCAATAAATATATAAAACATCACTCTCCAGATTTTAGTTTAAAAATTGCAAAACTTCTTAAGAAGTTTATCGCCTATAAAATTGAGGTTTCTCTCTATTACTCTTTCAGATATGTAAGCCAAAGGAATAATGATAAATATTGCATAAAGTGGTCCAACTAAATACCAAAATTAGGGATAGTCTTAATCAATAAATAAAGCAAGAATTTTTCCATTTGTTAAGTAGGGTTAAATTATTTAGCTATGGATGTAGCTGTTATATCTCACTAGAAAGTGTAATTGGAGAGCATAAGAACTAAAAGAAACTTAAAATAATTTTAAATATTGGTACTCAAATATATTTTCAAATAATAAAGATACTCTTTAGAGTAGTCTTGTGATTGAATTATCAAATAGCCCAATTAAAATAGGGTTTGTTTTCTTATCTAATCCTGAACAAATTATTATCAAAAACATTAATGGAAAATTAAATGCTAAAGCCATAGACATATACCCATCGAACCATTAGCTCAAATTGAAATAGTAATACCCAAGACCTCCTATAGCTATCCCCATAAAAATAGTATTATTTAGTTTTTAGACAATATCCCTTAACAATTTATTTTCTTACATCTTTTGCACTATAAGGTATGCAAAGACCCCCATAAAATACGGATGCATTCGAGTTATAGTAAGGTAATTCCTTGTGCCATGAATGCTAAATTAATACATTGAGAGTGCCCAAATTGTAAAAGTAGTGAGGAGTTTCAAGAAATAATTCACTTTGTCAAGTAATTCAAAAATAAAGGGAGACTAAAGAGCCAGTTAGAAAGCAACGTCTACATTCCAGAGGATTTCTACGCAGTTAGATTCTGAAATAACTCTATGCATGATAATTAGGTTAAACCATTCTGAAGCTGAGCATGAAAAATTTACAAATATAAAAATATATTGCTTAATATCATCTAAAATATTACTACTTAGCAGTCGGTGATAGGGCTTTTCTCAGGGTGTCTTTAAAAGAATATGTAGAATAAGTAAACAGAAGCCAGTCTGATATATCTCTTACTCACATACTCCAAATATCTAGGGATAAACTTTTACTAATTAACTTATTTTTGAACTTCTGATTTTTTACCAATACCTTTTTCATCTCCTTGACTAACTTAAGATTTCATTCTCTTCATGTTTTGGTAGCTCATTATAGATAGAAAGCCAGAGACAAGTAGAAATGCGTCTGGTGCGTATTCTCCACTCTTATAAAAATCAAAGATTAGCTGTGAATTGGACTTTTCCTTACTATTTTTATCTAAATTCTGGACTTGTGCTACTCTGCTAGATGTAATTTTTTATATATGTAATTTATATAAAAGTAAAATAAGATAATAATTGAATTATAAATTAAATTGAGATGCCTTTTATAGTACTCTTATACCATGATAAGGCTGCATATTTAAGAACCAATTATGATGATGACAGATAATCCAAAGCATAAAAACTGCCTTGATAAATGTCAACACGGATGTATCTATTTTAATTTTTTTAATTCAACATATTATAATAAGGAATCTAAATTATATTTATAAATAATGAATAAAGGTATTTTAGCTGACGCCATTTTTGATAGTGAAAAGTATATATTTAAATAATTCTCTAGAGTTATCTATAGGTTGATTGGGTAATTTATTTTTTTAATTTATATAACATCAAATATAATAATATTTGGCAGTCACTGTTTTAAAACTAATTTTTGAAATTAACATTACTAATTAAAATTTAATTAAATTAAATGTCATTAAAAATTAAAAAATATCTTTGTATATGAAGTAAGAATTTTATATATAAAAATAAATTAGTGGTATAAATTGCTACATTTTAATTAATATAATTGTTTCTTCTAATGTTTATAGAATAACTTTATAAATACAAAATATTTCCATGAATACTTGGGCATTATTATAATTTGTAAAATACTTTAGTGAATTCTTGACTATTTCTTACACTCACTCATTCATTTTATTCTTCTTCCTGTATAATGTTAAGAATCATTTAAAATTTAATGAATAATTCAAATGTTTATTCATATTGCAAAAATTTTGTCAATAAAATAAAAAAAATAATAAATATTTAATAAATAACATCATTTAGTGATGAGTTTTGCTTCTGTGCAGAACTTCCTAGTGACTCATTTTTCTTCTTTAAATAAAGTCAAACTAATTGATGTTTATGTTATTAGACTGTTGTTTATTTCTTAACATATTCTATCTCAATTAATTAAATTTAATGCCTATAAATATCTGTATATATCATCAACTTTTTGATTGTATACAAATAGAAATTAATTTACTTATAGTAATTATGCATAAAATTAGTCAGAATACTTGAATGGTAATTAATGAGAGGATATTTACTAGTGATCCTTGTGTAGTGGCAGATCAATATTTTTAATTTTTTCACTTTAAAACGATCTGAGTCTTTTGTCTAAATCTCTCTTGCTTTGCAGAAATCTTTCCTGAACCTCGTTATTACAAATTATAAATGAAAATTTGAGCATTGTTTTCCCAAAAGAAATTTAGAAAGTAAATGTATAATAAAAAGAGAAATCTTTTAATACTGACACTCGATTTCCCTTTTAGTATCATTTATTATTACTGAGATTATTGTTATATTAAAGGTTGATAAGCACAATCTATATTTTGTTTATAGCTATGATCATTATCGATTTAAGGGGATCCATGAATTATACTAGTTTGATATTGGCTCTAAATTTAAGGCTGAGATGATTGCTGTTATTATTATTATTTTTGATTATTAAAACTTAAATCTTATTAAGATTTTCCACTATATTGTAAAATTAAGTAAAATATTTAAATTAAAACCATTTTGATTTCTGAATTTTAATCGGTAAAAATTTCAGTGTATTTTGATAATAGTATAGATTTAAATTTTTAATAGGATCCGTGTTAATATTTTGAGATTTTGTATTTGAATTGATAAAATCCATAATACCACTTTCAGATGATTAGTAGCAATTTGGATATGCAAATTCAAATTTCTGGCTGCTTCTGATCGAGCCTGCCTGGGTTGAGTCCTTCTCTCCAGATTTCTAGGTTTTTAAGTCTAAATCTTGTGCTGTCAGAGATTTATTATGGCATAAGGAATCGCATGTAAGCTTCCTCTTAAGGACTTTATTTTATGAATTATATATTTTTTATAATAAAATGATCGATATGATTTATGGATTGATGTAAAAATACAAATTACAAACCATACTTTATTGCTAATGAGGGTCTTATTAGATGATGATAAGGATTTCGATGGAATATGGGGGATCCTAAGTTTCACTTTATCATTACACACAAAACTTTAAATTCCAAAGTATAATTAATTATCTTCCTGCACGCTATTTCTTCTCAAATTTACATTAGGAAGTGGGCTGATCCTGTTATGGTTGATTTTGACTTAATTTACACACTCTTGTTAATTTTAATTTAGTAAATTATTTCTTATTAAATTCCAATTTTTATACTAATAATTAGAATAAAGATAATTTTAAATAATATTAATTCATATTTTTAATGATACAAACCTCTTGTTTTGTTTCTTCAAGTTTTTAAGTAAAAATTTCTCTCTAATTTTGAACATCATTTTATTGATTTTTTGTGAAATATTTGGGCTTGAGTAATCTGAATATAAATTGTATAAATTCTAAGGTTTTTGTGTAATTTTTAGCGCAAGCTGCCATTAAGCCACCGAAGAGCACTATCAAGACTTTTTTATCCAAATTTTACATTAAAATCCTGATGAAAAATAGCTATAAATATAGGATTAAAGTGGGATTTAAATTATTTAGTGTACATTCACATAAAATATATAATTAGTCACAATAAATTGAAGAAAACACATTGATAAAAAATACAATATATTTTTATTTAAATTGTTTGATTTTTCATTTTGTGATAGAATTTATAGAGAACATAGCCTAATATTGCATTTTTAAAAGCAATTTGCATTTTATTAAATGAATTTAATTCTTTCACACATTTCGTATATTTTATCATTACAGTCTCATAAAATTTAATATTGTCATTGATATTATAAAAGAGAAATACCTGGATATCTTAATTTAGAGTTAAGAATAAACTTAGATCTTAAGATCTTTCACATCAGATATAATTAATTAACAAAAAAATAAACGAATATGGTAGAATCATACAATTTAGCCAAAGATTTCCCCTACATAGAGAAACTTCCAAACAGCCTTTTCTAAGCAAACAGAGAGAAATTCATTCAAAATTTGAATCAGAAAGTAGGCCAAGATAAGATTGCAAAGAATGGCATTGCATTGTTTAGAGGAGTCAGTGAAGTCCCAATTTACAATTCAGATTGCAATTACCCTATTCATTAAGAAGGAAGCTTCTATAAAATTTAGCTATAATTGTTTAGGATTATTTTGATTTATAATGATTTCATATGATTATTATGTAATAAATCTTCGATAAGCACAATTATGCTACCTTTTAATTCATTGTATATAAAATAAAAATGACTTCTATTACTTGTTTGGAGTTTGTGAACCTGACTGTTACGGAGTGATTGAATTGACAAACAATGGCAAGCCTGTACTTTTCGTACCTCGTCTCTCCAACATGTACAGAGTGTGGATGACTGTGTTGACCAAGGAAGACTTCCATAAGAAATACGAAATCGAAACTTACTATATCGATGAGTTTAAGGATTACCTGGAGAGAGTGCAACTTGAATAGGTTTACCTCAATGCTGGAGTCAATTCTGACTCAGATATGCCAACACAGCTTAATAAAATATTGGTGTGAACCATTAAAATTTGATATGATTCGAAATTTTCTGTTATTATAATCAACTTCCAGATGAGAAATTGACTGAAGGTTAGACTTTAGATAAAACTACAATTTATCCAATTTTGGCCGATACAAGAGTTACTTTTTTATGATTCTTTATTCAATCATAATTAAAGTTACTCTAAAGCATTTAATTCATTAAGCATATATTGCTATGAAATATAACTACTTTTAATTTACTAAAACCGATTAAGAAATAGATGTAATGAGATGGGCAACTTCAATCACAGTGGAGGGCCACATCGAATTCTTAAGAAAATGTAAAGTGGGCATGCGTGAATCACAAATTGAATCAATTTTCAAGGCTTACTGCGAATAGAAATACGCTTGTGGAAGAATGCAGCCATACACTTCCATTTGTGGATGTGGCCACTCAGCCGCCACTCTTCATTATATTGTGGAAGTAATCGATAATTATTATTCATAAAATAGTATATTATTTGCCAAATGATTAATTAGTTTAGTAATAATGACAATGATCAATATCTAAAGGATGGATAAACAATCAGTAAATATAGAGCTAAAATTATGAATTAATAAATGATTCTCATTTTCAAAAGAAATAAAAACTTTATAAATTGTATATTTTTACATATAGAAGCATTAAGTTATCCAGAAAATACTTAATATAAATTCCTATTTACATAATTAAAATTTATACTTTTAACTCTCTATAATTATATACCTAAATCACAACCTTAAGAATCTTTTATAATATAATTTTATAACAAAAACATATAAACTCACATGATTATTATTATTTAAACTATACACTTTATATTATTTTTATGAATGCTTGTAGATCAAGCACACAGCGTGCATCACTACGCCTCAGACATCACCTCTTCATTCCCTGTAAACGGAAAATTCACGCAGAAGCAGAGAGAAATCTACGAGATAGTCCTTAAAGCCAGTTAGACTGTCATGAGTCACCTGAAACCAGGAGTCAACTGGATTGATATGCACTTACTCGCAGAGAGAGTCATATTCACTACAAAATATAAATAGATTGAGTGCAAATTAATGTGTTATATAAGGGAATTGCTATATAACTTAGATTTAACATTATTCGAATAAACTAGAAAAATTTGAGTTTTTAGGAATTAACAGGCTTAAGTGAATTAGGTCTAGTTACAGGAGACATAGATGAAATGATCAATGGTAGAGTTGGTTATATCTTTTGATAATTACTTTGCTTTAAACAAAAATACCCCATATACGATAAGATTAGAGTCACATTCCACCTTATTTATAAAAAGATATATAATCATATTTATATCTTCATGCCTCATGGACTTGGTCACTTGATTGGTCTAGATGTACACGACGTCGGTGCTTATTTGGAGGGGATCACTCCTCCCCGCAGAACCGGCCCAGGCTTAAGAAACTGCAGAACAGCCAGAGATATGGAATAAAACTTAATTATTACTGTGGAACCTGGTCTCTACTTCAGAGACTTCTTGCTTGATGGTGAATTTGGAGATGATTTGCAATATTTTATAAAAAAATTACTAAGAGAATGTAGAATTAAACATGTTAATATGGAAAATCGTTTTAAAAATTAGGTTTTGATTTATCTATTTATGTTAAAATTAAGAATATATAAAAAAAAATTGAGTATAATTTGCACATTGACTTGAAATACCTTAACCGTGAGAAAATCAGAGAATATCAATAGGAAATAAGTGGTGTGAGAATTGAAGATGTAGTGCTCATCACAGATAGTGGCTGTGAGAATTTGAGTTAGGGTCTTCCCAGATCTTGCGAAGAGATTGAGAGATGCATGAAAGGTGAAGATAAATGGAGAACAGTATGATCTTAATGATCAATAATTATTATTACTTTATTATCTTTTTGCTTAAAATATATCAAAATCTTAATCAAATTATGAATTTCTAGTAAAATATTCAAAATTGAGAATAAATAAATTATAATTCAATTTGAGAATTATTCAAAATTAATTAGAAACAGAACTAATTAACAGATTATTAAATTGAATATGGATATTATATAACATTAACTTTTCTGCAAAAGCAATTATGAATTTTTAATTTATCTTTAAATAATTCATAATTAATGATGCTTTATTATGTTATTCATAATATAAGAGATTATTTTTCATAATAAACTTTCTTACTGATTTATACCGCTTGTATTAAAACACATTCTCTTAAAATAGGGAGAGATTTTAATTACTAAGGGAGAGATTCTAATTTTACATTTTCGCACTTATTCAATAAACTAGTCAATTACTTATAATTGCCAACACAATAGCTGCTATAACAGAATTTATTATGAAAATAATTTTCAATAAATTCTCAAAAATTTAAATTAAGCACAATTTGTATTATAATGCTCATAAATGCATATTTTTTTCGAATTATTAAGCAGTTTTCTTTTTCTATAATAAACTTGCTTAGTTATATTATTTTAATTACTATCATTATTTATTTCGAATCTATTATTTCCTAATGTTTTGTATTTTATCAATAATGGAATCAAGTGAAAAAATAATTAATTATTTTCGATATAGCATTAAAATTCTAATTTTATGAAGTAATTTATGGGAATATTAAAATAAAGTATCAAATATTTTCACAATAAATCTAGGATTATTAATTACAAATACGATAAAATAAAATAAAATTTATTATTAAATTATTTGATATTTTACGAGTTTTTACATTTAAAACTTATTCCAATTAATTTTAGCCTGTTAGATTATAAAAAACTCTTTCATATATGTTGATTAAGTTAAAAATAATATTCATTAATTACATTGTTTTATTTTATTTATTAATTTTTTCTTTGATGCTTCATTTTTATATTAAATTTAAACATTAAATTTGATCTGTTTCAATTATTCTTTTGTATTATAGTGCATTTTTATAATCATAGTAAACATTATAAATAGTTTAATAATTCATTTGTCATTTGATGCACCTATTCTACAGCATCACTAGCATAATTATATTAAAAATTGTATAAATTCTATAATTTCTACTAAAATAACATCAATATATATAATTTTATAACAATTTATGTTCTTAAATCTTCAATAATAAATGTTAAGTTATGAAAGAAATCTAAAGTATTTATATGAATCAAAGTGAAAATTTTCTCATCAATCCACATATTTTCTGAATCTCCTTTACTTATTTTTGAATTAAGCCACAATTACAGTGATGTCGTCTGGTTTGCCTCCAGTGGTGTGCTCCTTACCAGCCTATTTGGCTGCATTCGCAAATGGAGAGAAGTTATTCACATCTATAATATAATGAAATAATATTAGAAGATCTATATTATATCGTAGATATCATAATTGAAATTAAAATTATGGTACTATTCTATCATATAATTATTCAAAATTAATTGCATTTATATTTAAATCTTCGTATAAACTAATTGTACTACCCATAGACTTTATTTTAATTGATGTTTTTTAAAACATAAATAGTAATTTTTAACATATTTTTGCAATAAATTTCCACTTGAAGCAAGACAAGTAGCAGCTTACTTAACATCTAAATCTTTTCCTATAGCTGACTTTCCTTCATGGTTGAGGTATTCAAAACTCCAAAACCCCTTAGTGAGGTTTATAAGTGCTTTGATTTGTAGGGTATAGTTGGGGTCTTATTAGGGTTAGTAGAGAAAACGCAAGTTTTATGTGAATTTAATGAATATTTAATGAGTATTAATGTGCTTAATTCAAACAAATTTTATCTGCTTATCTTTGTGGTATCTCTTGAACTTAGCTCTCTTTAATGTTTCAAAGTATATCTTCTAATGATGATCTTGGATATGCTGGAGCTCTTACTATGATCATCTCAACCATTTTCTTAATCTAAGTGCATACATCTTCTTGCTTTATATGTTTAACAGCCATGCTCATTGATTACTTTTCTTGCTTTGTTCCGAAGTACGACATACTTTCCATATCGCACTCTAAAATAATTGCTGCTACCGCCCAGATATCCCACTAAACAGAGCCATTAGTCCACTTCTCTCTTATTGGGAAGTACCCAGGTGTGCCTAGCACTTTAGCTAAAGTCACTATTTCTTACCTTATTGCTCTATTGAAATCAATGACTACTATTTCTAAAGGACAGAGATTTAGCATTACATTTTCTGGCTTCAAATCTCTATGAACATACCCTAGATCATGCAGCTCTTTCACACCCTTGATCATTTCCGTGAGTATCTCATTCAAGTCATCTGGGTATCTATTATGGTAGAGATAATCTCTTAGAGTCATTTCAAATTTCTTAAGTCGTAGTGCAATAAAACCATGTCCAAGAATAACTCCATCGAGTTTAAGCAAGTTCTTGCATTACCTTTTATGAGCCTCTCTTAGTATTATGTATTCATTGGCAAACTCATTTTGATACTGCTCGTTCCTAATAAGATATTTGAAAGGATATACTTTATAAGCATACTCATCAACTACTATGAGTTTTGCCTTGTTAGGCACATCAATATGTAAATAGTTGTCAATGCAAAAACTGAGATCTACTGCATTTAATGCAGGTATATACATAGCTCTCTCTTACAAGCATGCTATATATAATTCATTAGCTGGTTGGTTCATTGACTCAAAACGTTTCTGCTTCTTAAGTCTCTCTTCCTGCTCTCTTTAAGACTCTACAGTATTGGACTTTCTCTTGGCTGGTATAAGTTTTTATGTTTCTTTATCTTGCATTAAAAACTCACTTAAATGATGTTTTTGCATGTGTCTTTTAACTTTAGCTGAGTGAGTGTAAGACTTCATGCAAGTCGTGCACTAATACCTGCCATCGACCTTTTCGTGCTTAAAATATATCTTAGCTCTCCCAGAGTGCATCTCTTTGATGTGCCTCTTCAAGCTCGAATCAGTTGAGAAGAAATTTTAGCATTCATCACATTAGAATGCTTTAATCTTTTCTAGTGGGAGATGTTCTTTTAACTCCTCAACATCTTCGATTAGCGTTTAAATACTTATCTCTGCTCTCTGCTTCCTGATATTTATTTCTAGAACAAACACCTCTGATTCAAACTAAAGAGCTTTAAGCTCTGGCTCCTTTTCAATGTATATGATCTCTGGCTTCTTAGTTTATCCAAAGTATAGCTAAGATTACCACTGCCAAGAGAGACTCTTTGCGATTCAAGTTAGCAACCATGTTTAAATTCAAATTTAAATTTCTATTATAAAGCTCTAATAACCTCTCTAGTTATAGTAACTTTGTATAGGAGTTGGCACTGCAACAACAATGGGTGATTCTTAGGCATAAGACATCATATTTATACTAAGTTTATAACTATAAATTTTCTAAATTCATGCTTAATATTTTTAATCTTGGTACCAAATGAGAAAAAATTCAGGTTGGTACTGGTACCAATTAGGTTTTGAACCAAATTGGAACTTTTCCATTAAAACCCCATTAGTTTAAAACTAGGTACTAATTAAGTTTTGGTACTATTAAATTGGTACCAATTAAAATTAAACGAATTTAGTACCAGAACTAATTAAATTAAAACAAATTTAGGACAAATTTAATGGAACTAAATTGATAAAAATGGAGCTCCATCACTGCAGTTTGTTACAGCTTCTGCAAACTTTCTCCACGTATCTTTGCAGGGTTGACCTCCTATAAGATGCCCATATTTAATAGTAAGATTTTAAACAATAGGATCCAGAAGTCTATAAGTTATAATTTGAAATTCATTAATAGGAAGAGGAACAAAGATGGAATCACTCAATGATCAAATGAAAAGAGTCGAGGCTCAAGAAATGATATCAAGATTCAGAAGTAAGGAAGATCTCTATCGATACCTAACTTTACATGGTAAGATAACTTGATGACTATTAACATTTTATACAGTTAGTTTATTCCTTCAAACGATGGAAGGTACCAAAATTTCATTCTTAAAAGCAATACTTTGTGAGGAGAAGAAAGCTTTTAAAAATAAAAAGATTATACTAATCGAAATTCCCAACTACCCTGAGATTTCAGTCACTAATCTTTATGAGGATGCCATGTAAGATGAGGAAGTGGTAGTTTACCTTCCTACCAAGAAACAATTCTCTAATAAACTCCCAGAGAGGAACTTCTTCTTTGGTGTTCTTGGTACAATAAAAGAGGATTATCTCAGAGAAATTATTGAAGAATCACATAAGAAACGATATTCTATTTCTCCTGAAGACTAGAAGAAGCAAGGCATTCTAATAAGCTCAGCTTGGCTAGAGGAACTTAAGAAGCATCCTTATCTTTCAAGTAAGCTTTGACATATAACTTTGTAGGAAAATCAGGCACTGGTATATATCTTATGAAAGAGCATGCTAAGGTTCATAGAGAGAGAAAGTCACAAAAAATTCATGAAGTGAGCAAGAGACTTTATAAAGATGTTTAAAAGCCAGATGAAATGAACATACATGCAAGAGCTGGCACAAAGAGAAGAAATATGGGCCCAAGCAAGCCATAAGAAGAGGAGAAGAAAGAGAAGCCAAACCCATTCATGGGCCAGTTTAATATGTGAATATATTCATTCGTTTAAATCTAAAACTTATTTATAAACATTCATTCTTCCCTCTCTCGCACAAATGTTGTCTTATCTACGCTCACTCTCTTACAGCTGCTTTGAATAAAGTCTACTATATCGATGGGCAAGTCATGCATAAGATGATACAGCAGAAGCTTCTTGTAGTGAGTCTTTATTTAACTCCAGTAGAATTCTATTCCATTAAATTAAGGACTATAAGGAACGTTGTATACAGGGGTTATGTTTAGGTCTTCATAAGCTTTCTTAGACTCCTTAGTCTTATGAACTGATAGGTTATCAACAAACAGGATGATCTCTTGGTTGCTATACTTCTCTCTGAGCTTATGTAGGAACTCTATATACTACTCTCGCTTAATAGAGCGAGGGTGAATAACATAACTCTCTAAGCCTGAATCTTCACTTATACCAGCTAAAATTGCATGAGTGACTACCTTTACTTTTTAGTCATAAACTTCTATGTTATCATACTTCTTGTACCATGACTTATTAATAAAGTGTTGAACGTAAACACAGCTTCATCTGCATGTATGAACTTGATGTTATTATCAATAGCTCTCTGCATTTAATCATATATATAGTTTAAATTAGTACTATAAAATGGCACTGTAAAATCATCACTCTCTTAACTCTGCTGACAGTCTTGAAAGTAATACCATTTCGTCTATAAATATTGGCTATAGTCTAAGGAGAGATACGCATGTCTGGAAACTTGCGATGAAACATGACAGCTCGTTAGCCAAGAGGAAAGTGAGCCCAATACTTTAATGTCTTAGAGTCACAGAGATAGTCAATATGGACCTGTGAGAACTTTTATTTTCTTGCAGGATGTTTCAAGAGCCTGAGTTATAATGTTAAACAGCTAACAAGCAATAATACCTACAGTTGAGGCACTCTTGTGTAAGAGTCGAGCAATGGCTGTATAATTCAACACTGGTTTAACTTAGTCTATATTAATACTTGTACCATACCTAAGCTTAAGAAATAAATCTAAATATTACTCATCATAAATAGACCCTAAATTTCGCTAATTTCTATTTCTCATTTTGCAAATTGGCCTAATTTCTCTACTAACCCCAATAAGACCCCAACTATACCCTACAAATCAAAGCACTTATAAACCTCACTAAGGGGTTTTGGGGTTTTGATTGCCTGATGCATGTTTTAATATCTTTATCATACATGTTATCGAGTAGACCATCTGAACCCACTACTATAATGTCGTTGTGCTGCATTTGATGCACTAAAAAGATTATTATTTTTAAATCAAATTTATAAATGGGAAAGATTTGATTTTCAATTGAACTTATGAGATTTGACATTAGAGTAAACATAATTAGAAAAAAATATTAACTAAAACAACAGTATACTTTTAAAATTAATAATAATTGAAATGTGTTAATTGTAATACGACTTCAAAAAATTACTTGGAACCTTTATATTTTTGTTAATTCTTTAATTCAACTAACTATTAACTAAATTTATTTTTATATAATTTGTCAGCATCACTAGCAGGATCTCCATTCGTGCCACATTAAAATGAAAAATCATCATAATTGTTTAAATATATTGTCTTGGTTCCTTTGGATCAATTTAAAGCATCATAAGTTAAAGAATTTTAAAAAGTGAAATTACTGTTTATTTAGAGACCCCTTAATGATCCATTCATAAAATATACATGAAATTTATTCTTTAAAATATTTGTATAAATATGATAAAAAATTAACCCTAAAATTCAAAGCATTAAAAAGTAATTAAGCATATTTTTTAAACTATAACTAATTTAATTTGGGATAAGAATTTTATTAAATTTTAACTTTGCATTATTTTTTTAAAATTAAATATTAGGGATTAGAGTGGGTGGACAATCTTAGGATACTATTTTGTTTTAATGAATTATCTAACATATCTTTGAGACTTTGATATTGATCTCTATAGAATTCTTAAAATTTACAATAATTATTGAAACTTATCAATTAAATTTATTAATAATGTAATTCAGAGATAAAAATATATTGGCTATATCAATAAAATAAATTATTCACATCATTAGACATTTATTCAGCCTTTGCTGCAAGACAATTAATCAGAAAATATGTTTATTATATATGATCACATTAAAATGGAAAATCATATCCATGCTGCTACTCTTTAGATCTGTATTAAACTTTATTATGTGTTACTTCAATATATAAATATTAACAAAAATTTATTTGTTTACAAGGACAAATCATCGATGTTGATAGAATTAGAGCCTTGATTATAATAAGTCGCTTTATCAAATCTAAAAATCGCATACCCTGAATCACCTAAGTTTATAGTTCTTATTTGTCTTGGTACTTTAAATATATAATCTCTAATTATATTATTAAATTAAAGCATCACAGCTGTACTACTGCCCTTATTTGTGGTTTGTTTTAATCATATTAAATATATATTATTACTGTTATTTATATCTCTATAGAACTCTCCCTCTATCAGTTTGATTAATTATTACCAAAAACACATTAATATTTTTAACAAACTTTTAATCTATTAAATTTTTTAGGAATTTTAAATATTATTAAAAAATTACTTATAATACTTAGTGAAAAGACCTGGATCTACTCCAACTTCATTCCACCCTCCTACACCATCAAGGACCACAAGAAAATCTTTGTTAGCGTAGCATGCATCTTCACCATCTTTATAACGTTTATCAATGTGTGGTATCATTCAAAACCCTTTATTCTCAATTAGAAACAAAATTTATTATTTGTATGTAAAAACATAACATAAATAATGGAAAGTAATAAATTAACTAATAAATTATTTTAATTTTTTTGAATTAATTAGAGAGTTTTAATTGCCGTACCATAATCAAATTCCGTTTAATTAAATGTAAAATATATATTTAATAAACTTTTATTTTATTTTACAATTTCTTAAATAAAAAATATTCCGTTCTAGCTTTTGCATAAGCTGGTTTCAAAATTTTCTTAAAGATAATGGCCCCACTTATTAAAGAAACAGTTGTTCCAATGACAGCTCTCTTATATTCGATAATTTTTTGTAATACCTTCGACATTATTTTTTTGGTTGATAAATTATAAAGATTTTAATCAGGATTTAAGGAGGAGATTCTTGGATTTGAGGAAGTTTTCTCGCCTGTTAAATTATAATATGTATTTTTATCACGAATTTTACTTTAAAAAAATATTCAATATTTTTTTATGGGATAGATAGACTAATCATTCGTAAAGACTTCAATCATGAGTCTTCTTTATTATTCAGGATAATAAGTATGAATGAATTATCATAAATCTAGATAAGATTCTATTAAAATTGAACAATATAAAAATCATTAATGAGTAATGAAGAAATTTATGATTTATATAATTAAGAATTATTACTATCAATATAGTTTTTAAAAATATTTATGCTAACTGTCATTTTTATAAGTACGAGATTGAAATTTTGTGAAAAATATATTTTTTTTCATGCAATGAAACATCTACAAAATCTATTTATTTCTTAACATACTGGGGATAGTCACCCACAGGATTTATAATACCTTAATATTTTCAAAATGATATTTATAATTTGAATACTCTATAAAAATATATATTTCTAAGACAATCACAAATTTATGTGCAGACATTAAATAATAACAACTTGAAATTTAAATTCAAATTTGTATTAATTTATTATCATTAAACAGGTTAATTAGACAAATTTAAACTTAACTTAATTATGGAAGAATTCAAAAATGTCACTTGGGACATATTATTATTATAAAAATTATCACACTTTTCTAGGATTTATATACACCTTAATATTTAATTTTAATTATATACTTCTATAATACTCATCGATGACTTGTAAATAATGAGTAGAGAAGAATTGATCAACACTGTTATTTCAAAGTAAAATGATATTGAGACGCTGAAGTTTGAGGTAGGTTGGCTACCAAAAATTATAGAAAATTACAGAATATATTTACCTTAGAGATTAGAGTAAAAAGAATTCTTTTTAATCACTCACTCCTGTTTAAGCATTAATGTCAAAATACATATGATGTAGAGCATCATTTTATTTTTTTAATAAATTTAAGTAAATAATATCTAATTTAATAGATACTACCAAGTTGCATCATCGAAGTATAAAAATAAGCAACTTTATCTAAAATAAATACGAGCATCATTTTTAATTTGCATTCGAAAATCTAGAGAAAACAGAAAATGTCATTATTTAATAAATAAAGAGTTAATTTCCCAAAATTTTCTATTTAAGCATTTATATTTTTGAGTTTTCAATCATCTGAACCATTTTTATTTTAGATCTAAACTCTGCATCATGAAAAACAAAGAAATTACAATGAGAAGTTAGAGGAGCAGCAAAGCTTAGAAAACATTTTTGAGTAAAAGTATCAGCACTACCTCAAGGAAACAGTCAAAATGCAGGGATTTATCAGGGACCTCAAAATGAAGATTGATGCTTGGAGAGACTCAGAAAACTTGAAAGTATAGAAAACTATTAAAGTAAGTGTTTTAACAAGGGTTGAGTTTTTATAATAATTCTTTGAGAAATTCTCACTACAAGGGAAAATATTGATTCCAATAACAAATATTAACTGGTAAAACTGATAAATATTTTACTTTAGGAACTTTAAAACAAAAGAAGAAATGACATGAAAAGATTTCAGGGTTATTTGAAAAACATTAGTAAAATTTTCAATGAACAGCTATCAACTTAGCCCAAATCTTACATCAAGTCGCCAGTGCCCTTCAAAACTATCTTATTCTATTTTTATTTACTATTTAACTCCCTAAACTCATTTGGATGAATTGAGATTTTCAAATGTGGAATCAGAAGACTACTACAGCTCTAATAGTGAAATTTTGGTGGTGGAGACTCATACTCAAAACCATTAATAAATAGAGCACAACCCCACACTATTGATTCAAACTGACATAGACGATAATTATGGTACTCATAATGACTTAAAATCATAGTAAAATACAAAGACCCCTTAAGTTTTCGCTTATACCTGTAAGAATAAAATACGATTTAGTATAATATGTTTATTTTAGAAAACTTGCAAGGCTATCAATAGCACTATCAGAAGAAAGCTGAAAATATTATAAGAGCTACTAATGAGGTTGAGTTATTAAGTGCATAGCAAAACATTAAGAATATTTTGAGGGAAAATTTACAGTCATAGTAAAGCATGAATAGCAAAAACTCACAAAAAGACTCCAATCATAAAAAATTATTATACATATAAAATTAATTAAATTAAGTTCCATTTTTAATTAAAAATGAGTAGGATTAGTAGCCCCATGTATTTCATATTGGGAATAGACCTCTGTCTTCTAGACTATCTAATACTGAATATAATACTCCTAAGAATTACTCAACTTCTCTGAAATGCTTGAAATTAGGCTAAATTTAATATTTAAATAGCAATGATAACAACAAGGAGAATATGTTAATAATTATTGTAAGATATGATTAAAAATAATTGATGCTCTTTATTAGTTACTAAATTAGTGTTGATTTTAAATATAAGATGAATAATTTTATGCATATTACAATAGTAACTAAGCAATCGCAATCAAATAAAATCATTTGCAAAAAACTCATAGTTTAGAGAAACTAAAATCCTTCAATAAAACTAGTACAAAAGCTTAGATATTAATTTAGAATTCTAGTCCAGGCGAAAAAATGGAAAAGTGCAACAAAATTCCAAGAATCTAATCTGCTTAATCATAGACACAATAAGCTTCAATAAACAAAAATTATTTGAACTTTACATTATAATATATAAATTAAACTTATTAAATGTTAAAGAAGGTTTTATCTCCTGACATAACTCCTCCCCTATCTGACGAAGAACTTGAAAATAACTAGCCTTAAATCATGCTTACTGGTCAAAGTATAAACCAAGTTCGCCAGAGTGAATGCGTAAGAGACACTTATGACTGCAGAGATTTCGAAAGAATTAACAAACCAAATTTTATCCAAACTTTCAAAGTTAAGAGACAGACCATAAATGAATACAATTAGAATTCTCAATCATAATAGAAAAGCAGCAAATTTGAGGGTAGCAGTGAAACCTAAAAACACCAATATAATTGTCTTGATTAAACAGTGAAAGATTTACTAATAGCTTTGGAAGTTGCCGTTTCATAATTGTAGAAGAAAATTGATAAACTTAAGTCTACTCAAATTGCCTACGAATTTATTGACTTTGATTTCTTGAGAGTTCTTGAAGATAATTTGAATTAAACCAAAGAATAACTTGCACTAGACATACTAGATGACTCTTAAGTGAGTTTAACTGATAAAGAAGCCCTTACTTAATATTTCTTCGAAAAACATAAGAATGGAAGTAATTAGATGCAGCTTGCTAACGTCAAAGTTGACGATATCTTGAGAGTCACATTTATAGACCATAATAACGAACAGCAGTCTCAACTATCTTGTTTGTAAAATGTTGAATTCGCTTCTTAATTATTTGTTTAAGTTGTTGATACAGACGAAACTTATTAGCAAGAGGATAACAATCAGGCCATACTAAGTGATATTTAGAATGACTATGATTCCCTTTCTCAAGACAAATTTAATGATGCTTACTAAGATATTTCTCAAACAAACATGACAAAGTAGGAACAGAGTTTATAAATAGCTTTGAATAATATAAGTAGCAACAATTTTCCTACTGCAGTGAAAGAGCAGCCATATATAAATATTTTAGATGAATTTAAGACTCAAGAAAAGCCTTAGAACGAAGCAATTGAGTTAAACCATTAGTCTGAGATAGATCAAATATATTACACAAGAAAGAGTAATATTGGAATTAAAGCCCCAAATAATTTGATTTTAGCTTGTTCCCCTATTACCTATCATAATGAACAGGAAAATATGCAGAACTAGAGCAACAATATGAGTTATACAGAGGAACTTTAAGCCATTGTTAACAATCATGATAAAAACATTGAGAAAATAAAAGTGAAACTAAATATGAATAAGGATTTCATCGTACTATCTGGTTTAGAAAGAAAGGGTAACAGTCACCCATATCTTGATGACTAATCATTCATGTTTGGGGAGACTTTTGGAAACAATCAAAGTAAGCTTTTGGATGGCGATGAATAAAACACAATGATCATTCATGAAATGTCTCCAGAAAAGCTTAGATTTAGGAGAAAGTAGCAAGATTCACTTATTCAAAATAGTCCAGAAAACATTAAAGTTGAAGATGGCAATCAGAATGAAAGCTACTCAAAATCCTCAATAGTATCATAGAGTCAGCAGAGCTATAGACCAAGCATAGATTAAAATCATAGCAATTTCTTTAGCAATGATAAGAACTTTTTCAGTTATAACAAAGTCCAAAAGTCCGATCTTTCAGATCTTAATCAAAATTAACGCTTCAACATTTAAGATGACGCTCCAATCTCTCTGGCATCAAGCCAAAATTAGTAATACTCTTAAAGATCAAATAACAGATATATCAACTATGAATCTCAAATGGAGATTGAAGATGAAGAAGATCATGAAATAATAGATGTGACATGCATAGTTAATCCTTCTTTCTAGGACACAGACTAGCAATTTACTGTCGATAATAATTTCTCACCATAACTCATAAAAGTCTAGTAGATCACCCTTGAGCAAGCTGAAGTCCCATAAACAACAATATACTTGAAACATTTGAGAAGTGATAGCCTTGATCATAGTGTGATTCAAACTGAGAATCAAGCATTAGGAATTGGACAAAACTTAATAAGCAAGGAAAACATCAATCCTAACTTCAAAATGCAAATGAAGGCTAAGTAAATATAGCAAAACTAGAAGTAACCTATAAGTGAATTTAATGGAAAAATTAATAGAGCTTTATGATTAAACAGTCTCAGTAACATATTTGTCACAATTAATTTCTTTAATTTTATTTGAATATATTTATGATGAATCAATCAAAGCTATTCTCTTATGGAATATATATATTATTTAAAAAATACATTATTTGGGTAACTTTTTAAATTATTATACACTAAATTTAATGGAATGAAGCCTGTTTTTAAAATTCTTCCAAAATCATAGCTGAATTGGGAACCTATTTAAGGCGAATTGACTTATTAAAAATATTCAAAAGAGCACTTCGAAATTAGCTGGACACACTTCTTCTAAACAAATTCCTTAGAATAAACTTTTTTCGCTTTTTGTGAACCATTTAGCTATTAAGAATGCCAGAGTAAGTTGTCTTATTTAGAAAGAAAATTGTAGCAAAGTACAAAGATTTATTTTGTGAGAGAGCTATTGACATATTCATTAGATGGGAGGAGAATCGATTTACTCACATTCACTTCATATAAAAACTTGTGCTTTGATAGAGAGCGTTTGATTGAAAAGCTGTTCCCAACTATAATGAATAATGAAAGCTGACCTTATAAGGCAAAGAAACCGACTATATTTTTAAGTGCCAGAGTACATTCAGGAGAAGTTCCTTCAAGTCATGTATTAAACGGCATTATTGATTTCCTAAGTGATGAGGATGACCCAGTTTCAATGGCTTTACTAAATTTATTTGTAGTAAAAATCATACCGATGTTAAACCCAGATGGAGTTGTGCGAGGCCACTATAGACTGGACAATTTAGGAAATAATCTCAACAGATTCTATGAAGATCCAAAGTTTGAGCAGTAGCCAAGCATATATGCAGCAAAGCATGTAATTAAGAGTATTTATGACTAGCGGCCTTAAAACCTTTTTGATAACAATTACTTTAACAAACTTGACATTGAATAAATTTAAGGAGGACTTTATTTGTATATGGATTTACACGCTCATGCTGGTAAACGAGGATGCTTTATTTATGGAAATAGTTTCGAAGACTTTGATTATTAAGTAAAAACTATAATGTATCCAAAAATGATTTCATGCAATACTCTTAACTTTGACTTTTTAGAATGCAATTTCACTGAAAAGCTAATGAAAAGAAAGGATAAAATTACTCAATAAGATAATGATATAAAGACTCGTGAAGGAGCAGGAAGAGTAGCCATTCATAAAGATTGTGGTAATTTGATATATTCATATACTATGGAATGTAATTACTGTTGTGGGACTAAAATAAATCCCATCTAAAGGAGAATGGATTCAGCTACAGGAAAGTAAATTAAAGATACTGAAGCTGTTCTTGATCCTAACTCATTATACTATTAGTAGTATTATTAGTAACTTAAAGATTAAGCTAAGCTTCCTGATATATAGCCTTCGATTAAATTTTTTATATAGTAAATAATCCATAATAGGAATTTAAAATTTGATCAATCTTAATGATGTTCGAAACTTGCTCAGTAAAAATTTATATGAATTATCATTGAATATATTTGTTTAGCCTTAAGTACCATTTAATTCAACAATAATGGGAGACATAGGTCGAGCATCTATGATAGCAATTTTAGACCTTGTCGACAGAAACCCTCAGCCCAGAGTTTACGGTCCCATGACTAAAACTATAGTTGATGAAGTACTGAACTACGCCTAAATTTTATAACTATAAATTGAAGAATTAAAAAATGACAAGAAACCCAAAAAATCTACTAAAAAATCAGGGAAAAAAGGAACGAAAAAATCTAAGAAAAGTAAGAAAAATGAAACTCAGGAGACTAATGAGAAAACTAAAATAGATTAGGATCAGTTGTAGAGTAATGGGGTTGTAGGGAAAATAAAAAGCATAAAAATAAAGCGAAAACTTTCTTAAGAGAAGCTTTTGGAATAAAATATTAAAATTATTAAGGATGATAAACCTGCTACTTAAAAGAAATTAAAGAAAACTAAATCAGCAAAATAATTGTGAATAGTCTTTTTTTAAATATTATGATATTTAAAAGCATACTTAATAACGGGATTTTCATTTGTATTTATACATTTGATTGATTCATCATGTTTTTGATTGTAAATATTACCAAAGTATCCCTGGGCACGCCTGTGACATAAAAATGAAACCAACATCTAAAGATGAATTTATTTTTTAAGTCAATTTTATTTAAGGAATTTTTTAAATATTTTACCTGTAAGTTGGAGCCTAAATCACATCAAATGCATCGTCGCATATAAACAGATCGTATTTCAAAAGTTAACCCTATATAACATAAAATGATCATTATTATAATAAGTAAATTATAGAAATGAGCATCTAGTAAATTCTTAATTACATTAAATTTATTTTCTGGAGCTGGAATTACTCCGTAAAGGTTTCCAGAATCAAATTCACTGCAAAAGGTTACGCCCTCCACTCTAAAAGTGTTCCAAGCTGGGGGAAATTATGACTATTTTATATTTCTATTAAAAATATTGGTTAGAATATGCAAATAAACTTGCTATTAAGATGAAATGTTATTCTATATGTAATTTAGCTATAGACAATTAATATGACTCAAAAACTTACTTCTTCTCCATTAATGTATTATTCTCAATAATTTATAAATAGTATCAATTCTATATCAACAAAATTCTCTTAATTATTGCTACCGCTTATTAAAAAAAATATTAAGTTTAAATATTCTCTTCCCTTTAGTATATCAAATTAATCATAAATTATCATTAATAATATTTAAAATAATAAAAATGAATTCAGGAAGTTTCGTCGGTGGCTCTTTGAAGTTAAAGGGAGCTAATTCCCTTGCTAAACTACAAAAATCTATTGTTAAATCTAAGGATAAAAAGTCTAGTAATCATGATAAGAGCGACAAAAAGCATAAGAAAGATAAAAAGAAGTCCAAACATAGCAAGAAACACAAAAAAGATAAGAAAAAACATAAGAAAAGAAGCGACAGTTCTGACTCCTCGTCATCTGGGTATAGTTCTAGATATAGTGATAACAAAAAAGACTCTGGATTTACTGAAAATTAAGTTTTATAAGAAGAGTTATAAAGGAATGGCATACCCCAAAACCCCTTAACTGCACAAGATGATATTCAAGAATAGAAACCTTATCAATTAAATACTGGATCACATTTTCTGACTGAGAGTGAGCGTAGATATCAGGAAGTGCAAAGATAGAGACAGATGCAGAGAATTTAAGATAAAGTTCATAAAAATCACAGAGAAAAAATTGAGGACTTTAACAAAAAGTTGGCTAAATTGCCTGAGCATTTCGATATTCCTAAAGTAGGACCTGGTTGAGATAAAAGCGACAGTAAAATATCAGTGCTAAAACCATAGTCGCTTTTAATTAATTATCAAAGTAATTTTAGTCTTTTGCTTAATTTCATAAATTTCAAATGTTTCCATGTCTGAGTAAATTGTTAATTTTCTAAAAAAATAAGTAAAAAAATTAATCAATTAAATTTAAGATAAATTAAAATGTTGAAAAAACAACACACAAATATTAAGAATGAGTAATAATTTATGATGAATAATTCAAAACTTCATAAAAATAGCAATGATTTCAACGATAACGATAATGATAAGATAATTCAAAGACAATCTTCTTTTTATCGAATAATTTTATTATCAATAAATTTTTTATTTTATCGAACATAGAATTATAAACTAGAATTATTCAAAGTTATGTTATTTTTTGAATTCATCTATTTATATTATTCTTTATTTTAATTAAAAATTCTAAATAACTAAATTTAATAAATACTTCAGTAAATTAATATATGCATTTATTTGGGGGTTTTAAATGGAAACCCCACTGGTACAGTTTTCTCAGATTTCCTTAAGAATTTACCTTAGTAGCAGTAATATAATCAAAAACCTAATTAAACTCAATTAAAAAGATTAAGTTCAAGTCGATAGTTTAACACCATAAATCATCAAGAAAATAAAGAAGATTTACCGGTATAAGTTTATAAAAATATAATGCTTATAAATGAGACATCTAGAAATTAATTTGGTATTGTTATTATAAAAATATCTATTTTTAATAAATTATAAGAAATATTTTCTAAGTTAACGAGCAAAAACAAGGCTTTAAATTTAGAAAATCTTCATCAAATAATTCAGAGTCTCGAAAATCCTTCGTTAAATAAAAATCGATTTTACTAGAAATCTAAGAAGACCAGCACTCCAAATAACCTTTAATTTATTGCCTTGGAAAAATTACATTAATTCCTTTTTACAAATTATTTATGATTATAATTGTAAAATAACATGCATCAAAAATGGTGAGAGCTACAAATTAAGAGTTCAAGCGATTGAACATGCAGAAAACCATGCCAAATATCATTTACCTGCAGACAAATATTCAGAAATTAGATTTTGAAAATATGATTGAGAGAGGGGATGGGAATGATAGCAATGAGGTTAAAAGCAAGTAGAAGTTGAAAGATAATATGTGGTTTTATGATAAATAGAAAAACAAGGAGGAAGGGAACAAACAAATTATTGGATTTACAGGTATTTTAAAATTAATATAAATCAAAATAGTTAGAATAGAGGATACCATAAATATTTATATACCATTTTTTGGATTTAGGGATGCAGCCTAAAATAAAGGGAATAAACCTAATAAGTCAATGCTAAAGTCTAAAACTGTAATTAATCATTTTAATGGAAATATACAAATATATCTCAAATTATTATACATCAAAATGAAAAATTTGATTAAACACATTATAATTATCATCCAATGCATTAATATGTATCACTTTAAGAATCCAATAAAAACGAAAATTTCCTCAAGTCAAAGGGCGAGAATCTTAATAGATCAAATTTTGCAATTAATATTTGAATGATTTTAATTTATTTACTAATTTAAACCCACAAATTAAATTTTTCTTGATTTTATTGTAAATTGAGTAATCAAATTCAAATATATTGAGGATTGAAGAATTAAAGGATTCAGAACTGCTTAGTTAAGTGAGAGAAAATATTGTAAGTGGCTTAAGAAACCAAATTTTCGAAAAGTATAAAAGTGAAATAGATCTAAAAGAATACGGCAAAGCCCATAGTTTTTAATATATTACATATTTTTAATTGCTTATCAATTCCAAAAATTACTATTTATTTAAGAAGAATTTAACATAAGTTATACTTCTTTAATTTTCAAGAAATAACATGTGTAATTATACTTATATAATTTTACAGAAATAATATATAATAAACATAGATACATACGCAAGAACATCGATTGCAAAGATATAATATACGGGATAATTCAAGACATAAAATAGAACGTACCCTTTAACAAGTTAAATCCCTCTTAGTACCTTGAAATTGAGCTAATTTTACTAAGATTACTGCAAAATGAGCAGGAAATTGGGTAGAAAATGGTTAAGCATAGAACTTTTATTACTCATTGCTTTGTCAAACATGAGAATGATCTATTGGCTAAACTTTAATAAAATTTTGTGAATAAATTATGATATAATCAGTAAAAAATTATGAAAATAAACCATTTTATCATTATATTTATAAATATACCATAAAAGAACTGAAAAATGATTAGCAAGTAAAGTAAAACAACCAGAAATCTTTACTATAAGATAAATATTAAGACTAATTCTCTCTTGCACATAGAATGGGAACTGTAATATCAATGCAATCTCAAGATATAAATTCTCAACAAAAACAGGGTAATGCATTTAGTTTATTATCAAATAATAATCAAGGGTCTCCATGTTAAAAAGGCAGCATCCTAAATCAAATAATTACAGTAAAATAAGCGCATGATTTAAATAAAATTTGAGTGTAAACTTAATTTTTTTAATTGAATGAGTAGAACCCATAATTAAAACACAACTCTTCCTCTTAACATGCATATGAGCAATCTACACATCATCTTTCTCAATTATAGATGTAACAATAATTTTCAACGTCAAATCATAACCTACAAAATGATAATTTTTAATATTACGGTAATATTTATAAACAAATCCTATTTTTTCTCAAATTTTAATTATAAACTTAGTAACTTAATTTATATTATAATCCAGAGAAATAAAGCCATTATGTGAAATAGAAAATAACCAAAACTTATCAGATTTTGTAACAAAATAGCATTAAATTAGGGTCTATGGTTTCAGATTACCTGGATTATCATAAAGATATAGCCTAAACTAAATTTGACTTAAAATTGATGGAAATCATGAATAAAATTGAGAAAGAGCTTTCAGCAAAAGATAGAATCATTTTTTTAATATAGGTTTATATAGTCAAATTTCTAATTTATATTAATTTTGCAGTAATTTTAACCCAAAAAAAATGTATACTCCTCTATACAATTTAATATTAAATATTATTATATATAGGAATAAGCTGGGTTGGATCGATAAAGATGAGGATTTACATAAAACTCTAAAAGTAGTTCACGATGTAGCAGAGACCATAGATTAAAATAACTTGAAACTCTTTCAAGAAAATTAGCAATTCGTTTAGCTTCTTTAATTAAATGAGGAGGATGAGGGGATCATAAAACAAGAGATTATAATTTAATGTAATAAGTATTCAATTTTTTTATTTATTTATGTTTATTTATAAGTACTAAGAAAAGTAGAATAAGAATTTGCAAGCAAAGCTTGAATTATTGAAAAATAAATGCGATGTACTCGGCATAGATCATAATATAATGAGAGAAAAGTTTACTTTAGAATAAAATAAAATTTAACTAGGAATGTTTAAGAAAAACAAAAACTCTCATTCATCAGCTAGATTAGTATAATCTGCCAGAAATAAAAACCAAAACTAAGATAATTTTAACTTTCCGAATTAAACTGAAATGAAATATAATTCTAAACAATAAGATTATTAGACCAACAATTTCTTAACATCTAGGAATACCAAGGGTATTTAGAGCTCAAAGAATCATAATTTTTAAAGTACTCCTTAGATGAGGCCTTAAACTGCTTTTAAAACAATGAATAATAACATAAATGAATATATAGATAATTCAAATCCTAAAACTTAAGACATATTATAATTAGAGTAAGCTATTGGAGAGACTTAAACTAAGATCAGATTAATAAAAGAGAAATTATAAGCTTAAAGATAGTTTGATTGTGTCAAATTTCTAAAGAAACTTATAAATGACAAGTAAATAGCATTGCAAGAACTATAGCAAAATTAGCAACTAACGAAGAATAACAGTTAAAAACAATAAGGAATTATCGAAAAAATTCAGGAAGATTTAGAGAGGATTAATTTGGTCAAGGATTTAATAGTAAAGAGTAATGTTAAGTTCAAATTTGATATATAGATTAAACCTGATATGTTGTAATATGAAATAATTTCGAATGTTAGGCCTTTGACCTCAAGAGCTATACCAACTTACAACAATAAAAACGCTTCAAAAGGATTTAAGAGCTTTAGATAATGGATTTGATTATAATTTAAATGAAGTTTATGCCAAATATCAATTTACTCTTTCTTAATTGAACAGTATTGATGTATTGTGTTACAATTTGCGTTTGAAATAGTTGGTTGATAAATTAAAAATCTTTTATCTTTACAAAATGTCAGAAGTTCGATTGTTCCTGAGTGATCTCGCCAGATCAATGGGCAAAGACCCCTCTATGATGGAAAACTTCATCTAAACGTAAGAAAAACTACTTCAATTCCTTTATCTCGCATTGAAAATCATAATATCAACATGGAGTATTAATTTCTATATAGACTAGAGGATAATTGGCTCGAAACTGTTGATGCTCTGAAAAGTGTAACAAATGAACAGTGGATTGAGCTCAAGCTTCCAATGGGTGTAGTTAATTAAATAAAGAAAAGATTACAAGAGACTGGGGGAGATGTTTAAATGCGAGTAATAATAATTATCTAATTTACTCTTACCTAAGCTTGATCAAAATTCAAATTTTTAAACTTGGAATAAACAAGTTAATATATAATGATTTAAAAATGCAAACAAGTGGTTCAGCACAAAGCATGGGAACTGGTATTTAAATGGGTGCTTAAGTTAAGTAGCCAGTGAAACTTTAAGATCAAGAGATGATTGACACATCTTCAGGTTTTAGCAGCAACAATCAAGGCAGTAGAAATTACGAAGAGCACAAATAGAGTGATTTGAAGGTTGAATGTCTACAAGCATTCAATTTCGTAAGTTAATTTTAATAAGAAAAGAATATTTTTATATGAAGCTACTCAATTAATTAATTCTTCTCAACATTATTAAAATGATTGACTAACTTGAACATTGAACAATCAGTTGATATTTCAGCACACAGAGACACCATTCAGACTCTTTTGAAGATTGTTGCAAATTTAATCACTAAGCCCCTAGATCCTGCAGTGAGAAGATTAAACAAAACTAATGCCACAGTCCAGAAAAAGATTCTTAATCATCAATATGCTTGTTAGTTCTTGTAATTGGTTGTGTAATTTAATTAAATGCATCGTCTATTAAATTAATGAAATTAACTTAAGTTGCTATAAGTTTATGATAAATTTCAATTTAAATTTGGTTGGCTTTGACTTCAACAAGAGCCTAGACTAAGTAGAGATAGGCCATTACTCCAAAGATTAACTATTGATAGGTCAAGATGCAATTAATGAACACATTGGCAACTTGGGTGGTTCAATAAAAACACCAGTCTTTGATCCTTACTCCTCTTCTATTTCTAGTAATCCTTTGAAATTATTATAATTTAAACCATAAAATCGTGTTACACTTAAAGGGTTTACCACTTTCAATAAGTTGCCTGTTTAGACTGATCCAAATGCTCAGATAAACTTCTACGACCCCTCTCAAGTGACTGGTGAGATTCAAAAGATCTAACAGGAGAGATAGAAGGCAATGAATCAAGCTTAAGTTGTTGATCGTGATATCAAGGTCTTTAATGCTAATTTTAATTTTTTATTTCTTACTTTTGTTTTTATGATCTTAATAGGCGATCACAAAATTTAAAGCTTAAAAAACCATGATGAAATAAATTTAAGTCATGCTTTCTATTATTTAGACAAGTCATGAAGATTTATTATTAAAATCCTAGTATTTCATAAAAAATTTAAAGGTATCCTAATATATAATTTATGCTCAATCAAAGGGAACTAACTTGAAGCATTACCTCATGGAATTAGACAGAATTGAAATCGAGAGATTGAAAGAACTTAAAATGACTGAGGAGAAGTTGGAAGAAGCCATTGCCAGCAAGCAAGCACTCATGTTTATGGCTGAAAATGAGAAGCAGAGTCATTTCAGAAATAAGAGATAAGATGAGTTGGAGAAGATCACCAAGTAAGTTGTCTATACCACTGCACTTTAATAACAAATATAATTACTATGAAGTTATTTACTCTTTATCATAAAGAGTTAAATTTAGGTTCTTTTATGCTTTCATAAACTTAAGAGCATTTAAAATCAGATTGATTATATTGCCCAAAATATTGGTAATAATATATAGCACTTGTGAGAATCAAGTTCCCTGATGACTATGTTTTGCAAGGACACTTTGGAGCTTTAGAGAAAGTGGAAGCTTTATATCAATTTGTAAGAGAACATTTATACACCCCTGAGAGACCATTCATCTTGTAAACTTTTTTTATTCAAAAATCATTGATTTTCTTTCCACATCATTATATAAAAGTATCAAGATATCTAATTTATATCCTAAAGTTTACTAAGCACCCCCAAAGAAAAACCTCGAAGACCATAGATAAAACTTGAAATAAGTGAGATTAGTACCAAGCGGCACAGTTCTCTTTGAATGGGTTGGATTAGAGCAGACCAGAATGGAGGATGGCCCATTTTTGGACATTGCTGGCCTCAGAGATAAAATCATTGCATTCTGATACTTAAATATGATAGTTAATAGTTAATTTGGATTATAACTTAAGATTATAATTTTCTCTTGAATTTCTTTCTTCAATTTTTACCATATCAAGAAATATTGATATACATATTGACAAAGATAGAAGGAATTCGTAAAAAAAATTCAATCAATATTGATTATGAAGTGACTAAAATATTAATTTAAATTTTATTTGAAATATTCTCCTCACTATACAATAAAAATAATAATTTTTAAACATTTATAGATATAAGCTTTAAGTGATAATTAAAAGGATAAAAAGTGTTTATAATTAAGGTATTTTTAGAGTTAATTATATCAAATAATACTAAAATATTGAAATGCTGATTTTTAGGCTATATTATAGCTTAAATATAAAATTTAACGATATAATTATGCTAATAATTTAACTGAAAAATAATTACAAAGTTAATTTAGTAATCTTTATTGCTCTAATTACCATAGACATATTTGGCATTTAATTTACCACTTTAATTTCAACTTGTATAAAATAATTAATGTATTATGAATTTAAATCAACCTATTTTATGTTTTAAACCAAGTAAAATTCTTCAGTTGCTTAGAACTTTATGATATTTATTTATTAAATTCCTAAACGCAAAATGTTAGTAATTATCATATAATTTGAATAGTTATATTTTGCAAATCGCTTTTACTTTTATATTAATGATAAATGATTATCAGTTATTATTTCACATTCTAGCCACTTTACTATATATAAATTATCTGTTATATTTTTATCTTTCCTATTTTAAGATTTACATGAACTCAGTCGATGCTTTACACGTCATTTCACTTCATCATCATAATTATAAATTTTACTATAAATTCATTAAAATTATAAAATAAAGATTATAGAAATATTTCGTAATGCCCCCTTTTCATATAATATTTATGAATTATAACATACAATTTAGTATGCAAATCATAACCTCTTCTTTGGTGCGGCTTGAATATAGTTCTGGAGCTCATTAATATCGATTTAATCTCCCTTGTCGAATTGCTGTTAATTATTCATCATCGAGTTGTCATTCATACCTCCGAAACCGCTTGCAAATGAGATCCCGCCACCCACTTAAAAACCATTTATATATATATATACACAATAAAAAATAGAATTTATTGGATATTTGATTATATTTAATCTTTTCTAATAGTGCGAAAAAGAGTTTCATATATTCGGGTTATTATGCTAGTAAAATTAATTAAAAAAAGTATGAAAATAAATACATTTGAATAATCTTCGTATCCGTTTCCAGCATTTCCATTAAAGCCGCTTGAGTAGCTGTAATTGCTGTTCTTTGGTTTATTCTTATACTCCACAGTTTATACAATAAAATTATATGAAATAATTCACATTTTAGAATAGTAAAATTTGATCCATTAAATTACAAATTAATGAGTATAAATACTAATCTTCAAATAAAATCATAGAACTTTATATATATATAATATTGAGTGGCTAGATTGACCTTGACGTTGACCATAGCCATTGGAGGGCCGCCTAGAGTGCTCTATTTCTTTACATATGGCTGCTCCTCTTATTCGTTCCTAATTAGCACGTGATTATTAAGTATTAAAATTATTTGCGATAAAAACTATGAAAAATAGGTAATTTCTTAAACAATTAACTAATTATTTTATAAGATTATTGGCGCCTTGTCTAGGTTGAGCTTGAGATGGCGGTTTATTGTTTTATAGAGCTTATTACTGTTGCAATGCTATTAACTCCCTCTGTTTGTATATATTTATTCACATATAAATATTATACATTTCACTGTTTAATAGTACCAGTAATATATATATATATATATATAATTTTAATATAACTATTTTACTGTTTCTTCTCCTCTAATAATCGTTGTGCTTCTAAGTCTCGTTGCTGTCTCATTCGTTCTTGCTCTTCCTTAAACGCCTGTTATTAGCGCTCTAATTCCAAACGTTTCTATTATTCCTGCTGTGACTGCTACTACATGAAATTTTCGTTATTTGGCCCATTTATTTGCTATTATTTTAGTAAAATTATTCATACTTATATAGTGTCTAATTTGTATAAACTTTTATAAAGCAGATCAAGTAAGTTTTTATAAAAATTTATACAAAAGATATGTGCTATTATTGAGGGTTATAGTAGCTTGAGCTGCCCTGTGGTTGATTCATTTTATTAGACTCTTGCAATGGCGAGGTTAAACTTAACAACTGTTACTACTGCTACGATTGTTGCTGCATCTGGAGTTACTATAATTTACCATAAAAATAAGTTGTCTTAATTTACTGAAAAATCTACAATAAACAAAGTTATTCATTACTATGATTGCTGCATGACAAGTGGTTGCTACTGCTGGCTTGAGCTGGACTGTGGCAAATCAGAGTAGGTAGGATGTGACTGGGGCCCTGGCTGATTCATTTTAATTATCTAGTCGTTATTATTTCCCTGTTTCTTGGACTTTGAACTTCCTCCTCCCATATTATAATTCTTGTTCTTCGATTAATTTTGATAAATTATTTATTGATTTAAAGTGATAGTTACAAATCATTTACACATTCTTGCTTTTTATAGAACGATCGATAAAACTTATATATAAAAGACATAAGACATAATTTAAATTGTATTACCTATGATGAGAAAAATGCAGACAGATTTAATAGAAATTAATTAATGTATAAAAAGCAATAAATTTTGGCTTTAAAAATTAGCATATTCTTTATATGATCTATTTTCATGTAAATTTCAAGTGTATATTTTCACAATCTCTACTAACTCCTCTCATTTTCATTAATTACCCAATAAAATTTACGCATTATTTCTTCTTCACCTCCTACTAAATGCTGACTTGATGAAGTAGGCATCATTAATAAATCAATTTTTAAAATTATATATCTATACTTAATGTTTATATGTTTATATTTGAAATATATAAAATCATCATGCCTAAGCCCATGCCAGCAATGACATTACTACTGTTTCCTCCGTTATTATAACGAAAAACATATGATTATTTCATTTAAAAATTAGGAAATTAGTTATATATTTAATTAAAAGTAATGTGTATTTTGGCAATAACAATACTACCAGTATGTAGAATTTCCCCAGTTGTGCTTATATTCACTCCTCCACTTGCAGCACTCTGGCTCATAAACACATTTACTTATATAATTAAATAATTCTTCATGAATAATAGTAGATAAATCTATATTTATTACTGAGATTTCTTAATGCAATTAATTACTATGTATTTCATAAATAAATTATGTCTAAATTGTTGAAACTGAGATCTTTCTTGACATCCTCATAGGTTCTATTTCTGAAAAATGCAGCTATAGAAGCACAACATAACTCATATAGAGCCTCAATTTGCAAGTGTTTTGCCAATTTCAGTATCCTTAGCAGATCTTATAATTCTATTTCTATTTTAATTATTAAATAAAAAGGGATTATTGAGTTAAAGAAATTATAAAATAGCTGTTACGTTGTAATTATAATAAATAATAGATCGTCAAAGTTATCTAAGTGTGGTAGGATATAATCATACTCAATTTGCTGGATATGATCCTAAATCAGTCTGGAAGCCAGGGGATATTGTAAAATGGATTCAGTCTTCGAATATTCACACTATTTGCAGTATTGAGCTACTTTTATCAAAACTTAAGAATGGAAATCTTTTAGATTCACTATCCTTCTTTCGTCTTCATCACTTTTTTAATATGCAAAATAACTTTAGTTTAGTATTTATATAGATTAAAGTCAATTTATCATTATAGAGTGATTTCTAGGTGAAATTATAGATAAATAATCACGTTCATCTATGGCTGCTAATGTCTTGGACATTTGTACTAATTTATGAGGTAGTGCAATCGACTTATCAGCGCAGTTGAAGATGAAAGGCTCGTCGCCGTCGTTGTCCTGATCTGAAGCGAAATCTGGGTGTATTGCTGGAGATTCATTGTTCTCAAATTCCATATGGTCATCTTGTCATACATAAAATGATACAGATTATTTATATAGTTTGCTAATTATATATAACATTAAATATATAAATATTAAACTATCTTGATTCTGATCCATTTTGATTTTAAAATATTAAATTAATTATTACAATTCTATGTTAGACAAATTCATTATAAACTTCTAAATATTAAAATGCTTAACTAATTTGATTACTGATAGGAAATTTATTTAAATTATGAAATAAAATGAGTATTTGTCTTAAGAAACTTTAATTTTTCTAAGTTTATAGTATAAAATGTTTATGATCAATTGCCATTATTTTTAACAATGTCTCTATGTAAAGGCCTGTATATTTTATTGGACCCTCCTGATCCCCCTTATTTATGAGTCTCCAATTTGTCATTGATACTTTTTTAATATAAAAATTAGATAGTATAAATTCATAAGAGTAAATATTTTTGATTTATTTGCATTGGTTTAGTCTGGAGTGGTTTTATCTTGAATAGCAACTGGATTTCTATCTACATCAGTCAAAACTGGTAATAATTGTTATAAACTAAAAAAATATGTATTTATTTGACTATATCTATTGGTATAGGGGTTGTTGTTTTCTTTGGAGAGGGTGTTGTGTTTGGTTGTTATCTAGCTCTTGTTGTTTTTGGTGCTGCTGTAGGGGCACCTTGGTAAGTATCATACACAGTCTATTTTAATAATTCTACTAAGAAGATATATTATTTAAATACCTCTTTTTAACTAAAAGTTTTTATAAGATACAGTCAAAACCTAAAGATTTTCCTTTAAAAATTGCATTTAACTCTGGTGTTAATGCGATAAAACCTGCACTTTTACATCCCATCCTGGACTTACATCCACGAAGTTTTCAGAAAGTCTGATGGAAGTATCGTTGCTACCTGGGATATAGAGGTATGCATAGTATGCGAATGATGTCGTTGATAGAGTTATCTCATGTGATTTCATGTCGTAAGTGACTTTAAATATTATATTCAAGAGTCGAGATTCATGATTTGCCTTATTTTTTGTTAATTTTTAGGATAAATTGCGAATATAAAATAT
The DNA here is from genome assembly GCA_000711775.1 of Oxytricha trifallax. NCBI lineage: Eukaryota > Ciliophora > Spirotrichea > Sporadotrichida > Oxytrichidae > Oxytricha > Oxytricha trifallax. The sequence continues at coordinate 60,517 of ARYC01017288.1, forward strand.
GAACTTGTATCTATGGAGCTACAAAATTCAAGTTCATTGGTTTATCAAGCAATTCACTATAAATTGAAATAAAGAATATAAGTTCAATGGATTACTATTTAATGTACAATAATTAAAAGCAATTTGATATTCTAGGACAGCACTTCTCCATTCTTACTATTAATAAGTCTCCCTCTGAAGTAATGATTAGATTTATCAGTATCCACATATTTCGGTTCTAAATTTGTTTGCTAATCGCTATCTTCAATTGGCTTAGGCACCGCCATTAAATTCATATCCACTTCAATTTACTATTATTGTTAAAACTTTTACATAAATATTACGGAAAAAAGTTAAAATCGTGATATTTTAAAAATTTTAGTGTGAGCTGGTAGAGTTATTGTTTGGTTTTACTCGGCTATTAATTCACCTGAGAAACTCATTAATTATAGCTGGAGAGTTATATCTCTAAGTTCTAACAAGTTGTCATTTAACAAAATAAAATTACCAATTTATATAAAATCTTCAGAATTTTAACGATAATAAAGCAAAATAGTAAGTCTTTAGATATATTTGATAAATTTGCGACATGTACTTTAACGCCCTCAGTTGTTTATTTATGTTATGAAATTGACCAATCTATATACAACTGAACATTCTTAAAATATATTGTATTTTAAGTATATTCTGATTAAAATTACCAAAATGTCATTATAATATCTTAATTAATGATTCTAATAGAGCTACTTGGCTTTGTAATGAAGTGCTTTCCACTGACCATAGTAATCCCTACTTGACCATGAAAAGCCAGGCCAGGGATCATTGAACTGCCAGTAAAGTGAACCCATGGAGTATGGCATATGTCTGCGAGTGGCTTCTATACGAATAGATATACCATATGACTGCATCACCATGGAAATATTTTGAATTTACTTTTATAATAAAATTGAATAAAATTAAAATGCCAATCCCTCATATTACAATTCTAAGATTATAATTGGGTGTGAATAAAGATGGGTAAGGTTAAATTGTAAAATGATAAAATGAAATGTAGGCATAACTATCGAAGTCTTTCACTGGGAATTTGAAGTTCATTGAGATATATCTCTGCACTATTGAACTCCCTGAACCATGTCTGTTGTGATATTGAATGATGGAATTATCCTTAGTTATTGATAGATTATATAATTTATCAATTAGTGCACTGTAAATTCTAAAAATAGTAGTGAATCTATAATCATTCTTTTTTAAAATGAATTAGCAATAAGTTGCTTTGTTTAGTAAACTGCAGTATTGAACTCATTGGCATCATCGATTGCATTCCATACTCACTGTTAAATCTGCTTATCTATATATTTAATTATGGCAGTTTTCTTCAAGATTTGATATAAGGATTTATAATTAAGTAACATAAATTAAATTGGAGTAATATCTATCTTTCGTAAGTCTCAAAGTCACTTTAAGCCCAGAATACCAACCACATATGGTTATCTCCCTAACTTTCTTGGCTATAACTTGCAATTGGTGAAGTGTGAATATAATTGTAAGATGGGCACTCCAGTCTTAACATATCTGGAAGCATTTCTTTGAAGATTTGGTCATACCAACTCTCCATTAAACTTATTTAGAAAAAATTACCATGCTTTTAAAATGTATCATTATATACCAATTCCTTTTTGATTTAGCATAGGAAGAAATTAGTATGGAATTTAGCTCTTTTAATTTAATTCTAAGAACTAAAAAATAAAAGTTTAGCTTGTTAAGCACATTATTTCCATTGAGTCCTCTCCATCCCCATTCATTTAAACCCTACTATATTTCATTATTCCCAGCGAAGAACCCGATTGAAGCGTGATTTCTGATTCTCTTCAAGTTTTACCTAGTTTCGGTCATTAGGTTTCTCATGAAGAAATTGTCTGCTGGATATAAGGTATTTGCGAAGGGGAAATCATGCCAGATTAGCAGACCCTGTTCGTCGCATTGCTTGTAAAATTCATCGTCTTCATATGAAGCACCACCCCAAAGTCTAATCATGTTGTATTAATAATATATAAAAAAAACATGGTTTTTATTCATTTATCATCATATATTAGAAGTTAGATTATAAATAATATTCTTTAAACTTGAAAAATAGATTTAATTGAATTAAGTTGTAGTTAGCGTCAACAGCATCCTTTATCAACTTGAAGTATTAAAGAATAAAAAAAGATATAGGAAAATATAAAATATCCAATTTAATTATATTAAACTATAAGTGGAAAAAAGATTAATTTTGATTTTTATAGTAAATATAAAAAAAATTTTTATTAAAATTATAAATTAGTTATTTTTAAATCCATTTTTTAAAAAAATTAAATTTATCAAAATATTTCAAATTTCTCTATAGTAAGACTTGTTATCTCTTGTCATAAGAGGGAACATTAAGTCACCGACGACATAGTTTGATCCCTTTGCATAAATTGGTATAGAATTCAATTCAAAGAAGAAAGTAGGGGAAGTAAGATTTTATTAAGATTTTATTGTAATTTAATATATTAATATTTGATATAAAATACAAATTCAAAAAGTCTATTCAATTAAAATTATATCTTTATAAGAAAACAATGAAAAAGACAAAGATAAAAACAAATCAATTCATTTAGAGGCATAAAATAATTGTGAAATATTGATTTAATAAAAATAGCAAACATTATATGAAAAACGATTTTCTATATAAAAATAAAATTTTAATTTATTAATCACCCATAAAAGTTTAACCTCTAGAATCTTTCTTTTAATTACATATTAAACATAATTTGGAAAAATTTAATTTAACTAATATCCATTTAATGTATATTATTTTTTTAATTATATTTTTTTCTTCTGGATCAACTCACAAGTTTTAATTCCATACTTCATAGTATGAGTATCGAGAATCTTCTAACTCACTTTGTCCCTTACAACGACTTTAAACTCATAGAGATAAGGCTCTCCCAAGACTTTAACCCACCATAACTTTGGATCTTGAATAGTGAATTTGAAGTTGATTCTTATATGATTTAAAATATACAAAATTGTATAAATAATTCAAGATTCTTTGAATTTCCAAGTTATCGCCTTCGTCCATTGGAAGCATAACATCTTTTTACATCCAATTAAGGTAATTTTTGCTATATAAAAAACACAAAAAGTATGTATAAAAATACTAAGGTTTTACTCATTGAGATTCCAATTAGACATTGATCTATTTATCCTCTTTGAATTTCTTTTATTCAGTTTTCCCAATTATAAATAGTAATCAGCTGATTCAAACACATTAGCGTCCTCTGGTTCAATTTCAAATACTGGAGTGTCAGGAGCATCTTCTCGAGGTTACTATGGTTCTGGTTACTATTGATTATTATCAGCATTATTTTAATCAATAATATCATCCAGATTTTGCTTATTAGTCTAATCGTCCTTAGAACGGGATGCAGGTTTGTAACCTGAGTTCTTCTTTGGGCTCTTAGTTGATTTTGGCTGAGACCCATTAAAATAAAATAAAAGGATTTGCTTGAGGAGGTGTTGTAGTAGTACTTGATGTGGTAGTAGTTGAAGTTAGTGAAATCAAAATTTCAGAAGGTGTCATGACTTCTGGGGCTTGCTCAAAAGTTTAATCTTATTTGAATAACTGCTTATTACTGTTAACATCTATAATTTCTAATGTTACATCTCTGTTATCAATATTTATCAACTCTACTCTTCCAAAAAGCTAGACTTACTTCATTTTTGTGGAAGTAATTTTTGAATTTCTCATAAGTATACCATCTATTTTTAGACTACTGAAAGCTTAAATGTAAACAGGTTTGAAGATACCAACACCTTACAACCTAGGTGCTATATCCCAGCCATAGTGAAAATGAGGTTTTCTTGTATAAGAGAATTGAACAGGAAATCTTAGTGGACTATATTTCTTCTATAGCTCAGCCTCTTTAGTTGCAATTTTAGCAAACTTAACCTGAAGAGTGTTTGTTCCTAGTTTAAGATTGTCGTATATATCAAATACCCAAGTTCTGTGATAGTTAAAAGCGGTACCTACTTAAACTTCATTGACAAAAATATTTGCGTAGGTATCTAAGCCCTCAAACACAAGTTCTACTGTATCCTGATCTAGTAAACCCTCTTCTGCAGTGACTTCAAAAGATGCTTTGTATGTCCATTCTTCATCCTCTACCCATCTTACACTCTCTGCATTTCTTTCATGGTAGGGGTTCTCAATCTTTTTAACATCCATTAAGTCTAAATGTACAGTTGAAGGTACATTAGCTTTGAACCACTCAATCCAAGAACCTGCTTTGAAAGTCCATTATTCAAGCACTAAATCTTTCTTTATCATGTATGACTATTTAGAACTTGAAGAGGTCTGCTAAGAATCATATAGATTTCTTTAATTAAGTATGTTCGATCTTTTTTCATGTATCTATTTGTCTTCAATCAATGATTAATCATTAAGATTGTCCATTATATCTTAAGCGTTTGTTTTGCCTACCAAGGAATTACTAAGTAGCAAAACAGTTGAAGCTAGAAGCATGAATTTCTACATTTTACTTATGTTTCTTATGTTATCAGTGATCAAACTGCTTTTATATATGTGCTGTTTCTGTGTACGACCATTGGATCGTATTGAATCAGATTAATCTTTCTTCATTTATATAGACTATACTATATTGATTAATAAGAATAATTTTATTAATTTAGTTTTCCACATTTCAAATTAATATTGTTGAGCAATATTAAGAATAATTTATAATAGCATGAAATTGAAACAATAAATAAGGTTTTTCAATCATTTTATTTTGATTTATTATAATCAATTTTCCCCTATAATTAATTTAAGTTGCTTAAAGCTACTAATATTTTATTAAGAATGATATTTAAATATATTAGGATAGTATATTTATTTAAACTTTCTCATTCTTAACGCTTATTATATATTGTAAATTTATTATCTTTTTATTCAAATTTCCAATATATTCATATTTGCAATAATAGAAATTTCGCAAATATATAATATAATAATATAAAATTTTTATAAATATAGGATATTTGTTTCTATAGTAAAGAATAGAATAGGATTAATTTTAAAGTATATATTTATAAATAATTATTCTAAAAATAATATACCTACTTACAAAAATGAAAGAAAGTATAGAATTTATAGACTAAATTGAAAAGATTAAAATATTTTAATAGCAAGAAATTTATAAAGATTTATATGAGAGATTTATCCTATAAAATAATAATTTTATGGTTGTATATATTATTATTCATATATTGATTATCATTTATATAGCGTTTTAATTTATTACCCCCCCATTAATAATTAGAGCCAAAAATAGGGTGCCAAATACATAACAAATTAAAGTAACAAACTTCAATAAAATTTTTCTTACAAATTATATACTTTTGAGAAGTTAAAAATACAGAATTAAATCATGGCGGATTCTGATATCCTGAATCACAGTTATAAAACCTAAACTTGTAAATAAAATTAATCTGCACAAAATAAATTCTAAAATAATTCATCATTTGATAAAATAGATCAATATGAAATAATAGAGTGGTAGTAATAAATTTATCAATAAAACTCATTATTGAACAATAAATATGATATGCCAATAAAGTCAATAAATCATGAATATTGTAAAAATATCTAGAAGAGGTTTGTTACAAGATATGATTAAAAATAAAATTTATAAAAGTGTTAAATCATTCACTCAAAGCAAAAGCAGCCAAATATACTGTCAAGTGAGAATATAAAATGCAATTAAATGAATAAAAATAGATACTCATAGTCCTCAAGTCTATTGATTTCAATTTTATGAAAATCGATTTACTTGATTGAAATTACTTAAAAATTATTTTAATTATGATGATGGGGTTGATGTTAATATTAATAAATAGGCTCTAACAATTGCCAATTGTAAGAGCAGCTACTTTCACTCCTTGTGACAATAAAGATTACAGATTTTTCAAATATTACTACGATTCCTCCTTCGATATAAACGCTGTAGCAATTGACTAAGACACCTCTTTAAATTACTACATTTGTGGGGATATTTCTAACTCGCTGTCTTATTAAACTATGTGCATTCATAAATTATTTATTTCTAGTTGTACAATAAATAAATATGGAGATTTAAGTTACATATAGTATAGTTTACATGAAAGTGAACGAGGAGGGCATATTCACGGATACGAATTATAACTATGTATTAAGTTCACATTCGTCAATTTGCAAGGATTTAGTCATGCCCAAATACCCAGCCAGTTAGAACTATTATTCCTTAAACTCAAAAATTTAAGAAAAAGTAAAGTAATATTGGTAAATTAGCAAAATATATGCAAAAGATTTTGTATCTTTTAATATTACATAGCAGGAGAGATAACAGTTACAATAGCAGGGACTACTGCTTCAAATTTTTATATTGCGAAAATCACTACAAATTCAGGAGCGCTTATTTGGAGGAAATAATTCACAAATATATTCAAAATTAATTAATTTCTTAGTTTTTATAAGTCTATTATTAAATTTGGTTCAAGCATTATGGTGGTTAATAAACAGAATCCATGTCATTCATTTTATTGTTAATAAATATTTTATAAAGAAGGGTTTTTGGGGTTGTATTTTATGTCACAGATTATGATGGACAGGTACGCTACTTATGTCTATATGATAGGGACAACAAACAGTGATTAAGATGCCAATGGTGGTAACGATCTCAATAACGATATTTACATTGAAACTTTAATCCTTAAAATAAAACTTTGATTAGTTTATAAATTTTACTTTTCATTTACATTGCCAAATTCAAGACAAGTGATGGGACTCTGGCAAATTTCAAGCGATAGGGTTGCTTAGGACAGGACATGGGACAATCGCTTACATTTGACAGATTTAACTCAACTATCTTCACACTCTCTGCTAAACATAATTATATTCAAGTTGAGATTGTTAATAAATGTATAATAGAGAATATGATAATTGCAGAATTGTAGTTTATTAATAAAAATAGTAATTTAAGTTTAGCAACTGTGTTAAACCAAGTGCACTGGGGAGTAACACCATGGAATATGCTCTATCAAAATTAGACTCAAATCTCAATACACTCTGGTCAAAGTATTATTATTTAATTAGTAAATCAAAATATGATTTAAGCATGTAAGATAAATTATTAATAAGAATTATCCTACTAGATTGATTTCGTATTTACTAAATAATATAAATGCTAAAAATTAACTAACTAATTATTTGTAAGCTTTCTTAAATTTTTCTAAATACTTACAAATTGTAATATTACGCTACTCAATACGAAGAGCAACCCAAACTAATAATAACTAATCCAGTTTCTGATTTCTTATTAATGATTGGTTAATCTAGAAAATCTAGTGGATATCTCTCTCCTACGCTTGTTTACGTCAATTATTATCAATTTAAATTTATTAATATACCTCTCATTAATTATACAATTTATAAATTCAGAATTGCATAGTATTAATAATACTATGGAACAAGGCAGTTTGTAAGATAGATAGGTGGAGCGACTTAAAATGACTAATTTAAAGATGGGTTATTCACACCAGATGGCAAGTTTTTCATAGTGATTGGATAGTTAATTAATGATTTAAAATTAAAATAAATAACATTTATGAGTTCTACAGTGCTGAAATGAGACCGTATGTACCAGTCTCAGGAATACAGTATCCCTATTTGACCATGTTTAAGATATAATTAGTAGCAGATAACAATCCATAAATTGTGCTAATGCGATAGCTGAACTATGAGAGTTATGTGGTTTAATAACAAATTTTTCATTGAAAAATTAACGTACAATTTATCATTTAATTTAGTATTAACTAAGTATAATTTGCTAAGTATTATTGATTAAACTTTCAAATTATATAAAGTGATACCATCCTCCCTTTTTATAGACATGAAAAACAACGTATTAATAACAGGAAAACTAAATAGAAAAGGCGTCGCAAGGTAAAGTTCTTTTGTTATGAAATTTCAATCATCACTGAGTGATTGGGGTTGCATTGCTTAAAATGATATATCAGCATACTTTCTGAGTGAGCAATAAACTTGGTATGATGACTTTTATCCAGTTAATTTTGAAACTTATGACTCTACTTTTGTTGAAGAGGTTTCCAGAGCGATTATTTTGCTTTATGATATCAATAAAATAATTTATAAGTATGTAGATGAATAATTATTTTTAGGGAAAAATATTTATATTAAAAAAGTTGAGGAAATCAAGAATTTTATAAGTTATCGGACTTTAAACTCCAAATTTAATTCATAATAATAAAAGAATATATCACTAGCAGTTTAAGTTACACCACCTTATTTGGCTCTAAATGGTTTAATTTCGACAGTCCAGTGGGAACCTGCGCAGTGAATTACCTCGTAGTACCAGACCAAGGTCTCTATTACTACTACGGGAAGGTAAACTCAATCCTGGACATAAGATACAAAACTTTCGAGTATTGTTTTGACTAATCTCAAGACGCGTCACTCTACTAAGTTGGCATGGCCCATTTGATGTCTGGGCTACCTCCAGGCTTGATTTAATATACAGCTGGTGGATTAATTAGTGGGACTCCCACAGCTGTTGGCACTTTATTATCAATTTATTGATGAACAATAGTAAAAAATGAATGTTAAAAAGGCTTCGTAACTATTAACAATTATAGTGGAATTTATGAGTTAAACAAATTAAATATAATAATGACACTTATGATTTGGTTTTTGTTTCTAGATTTACTGATGCAAGTTTAACAATTGAAGCACAATCTATAATAAGCATAAAAATAATTGGTAATATTGGACCAACTGTAGTCTATCAAATTTTGATTGTTAATTCTTAAATCTTTTTATCAAATACTTTATATTTAATTTTAAAGTAATCTAAAACTTCTTGATGGTTCCTGAAACAACAAGAGTACTTTATCCGTACACCTATACTTTCAATATTGAAGATTTCTTTAACATGAACTTAATTATTTAATTTCTGTGATTATAGGATTTAATAATATGCTTTACATTCAAAATTTTAATTCTCAAAATTAACATAGAAATATACTTTAAATATGAATGGGAAGGTCCTATTAGACGTTACACCGAAAGTACAAAGTTTAACAGGCCCTTTATTAGACACAGTATTAATTTCGTCTCTACCGTCTTGGCTTAATTTTAATTCTTAAAATCTCAGTTTTTACGGTGTACCTTAGAAAAGCGATTATCCCAATGCTAATCAAGATTTTACCATAAAGTATTTTTAAGATTTTTGCTATAATATTAACTAGAGTAAATATAAGAATTATTAAATTAAACTATATCAAACTTGATAATTTTAACAAAGATTTTCCTATTGAAATTCAGATTTATTTAGAAGTAACTGACTCAGATTTACAGCTGATTAAAAGCTCCATTGCTTATCTATACATAACAAATAACGACCCTTATGTAAACAATGATATTACTTTTCCATCAAAATATTGTGTCCCATATAATTCGACTGGTTCCCAGTTCTACTATAAATTTGGTATATAAAAATTTAAACGTGATTCATTAACAAAGTTTAATGGTAATTTCAATAAACTATAAATTGCCGATTGATACATTCAAAGATGATGATTAGCATGCACTATACTATACATTAGTAGATTAAGGAGGCACAGCTTCAAGTACAGGCAACTTCATTTATTACGATGAGAGAAGCAACGCTATTTATGGAGTTCCTGTCTCTTCAAAGATATATTACATGGTTTATAGCTCAAAAGAAATATTTTAAATTTAATAGAAAAATTTGACTTTTACATTTATCGAATATTTACAGAAAATTAATGTGTTTTTAATTTATAGCGCAACTGACTTATTTGCTTCTGTATCTGTAGATTACAAAAAAAAATGAAAGCTAAGCAATTTACAAACTTTAATTGATGTTTATATTTTCAAATTGTTTTAAGTTAAGATTTCATGATAGTCGTATCATAACCTTCATATTATGCAGCAACTATATGTTCAAATGTAAGATCTATAAATATTTAGAAACCAGCTACCGTAACTCTCGTAAACTATCGAGAATGTTTAGTGGATATAGATAGTGATCTTATTTTATAATGTAATTATTTATTTATATTTTCAAGTTATTATAGAGTAAAAATGAACTAAATTTTATTTAGATATACATTTTTATCTATATTTCACAGCCAGATTGAATAATGGCAGTAGCTTACCGAATTTTATGAGCATTAATTATCAAACTGGAGTTTTGAGGATCGATACATCCGATTCATAACTTAAAAAACTATTTATTTCTTTTAAATATATATCTATTTTTATGTAAATTTAAGAATTTTAATTAAGGTTTACTCAACTGCATTTGGCTACTTCGGTATTTTAGTAACAGCTATAGATGATCAGTCGTGTTTTGAGATTTCTTAAGAAACAAATATTTTCATCAATACACCTATTTTACTTAAAAATGAGAGCGAGATTTACAGATATTCTTTATTTACTGATAGATACTTCATTACACAACTCAACTTTTCAGATTATTTTGTTGATGATGATCTATATGTAATTTTAATTATAATTTAGAAATCTTATATAAAATAGAATCATTCATATTTATAAAGCATACATTTTAGAAATCTACAATATGGAGATAATGTAACCCTAACAACATAACTAAATATTAACTGTACTTGGCTCTCTTATATAGATCTTTCTCAATCTTTCTATGGTTTCCCTACTACATCTGATATTTCAAAACAATGCATAGTAAAGTTAACAGCCACAGATTTACTAGGGAGTACCATAGATACTTATTTATACTTTGACATAGTATAAATTCAGCCAAGTTTCTATTTCAATACAGATAGTTTAAACAACTTTGTTGAATCGGACACTTATTTTATGATTGAATTTGATAAAGAACTGGTGCTTAACAGTGCCAATCGATAGATAACTCTTTCTTATAGTATGAAAAATTAAAGTGAAATAATGCCAGAATGGCTTTAAACATAGGGGAGTAGTGTAAGAGGATAAGCACCGAATAATACAAATATTAATATAACCTATCAAATTATCATTTACGGATTTGATGAAGATTAAAATTAAGACAATATGTATTTAAATCTCACAGTTGGGCCGAGATATTTCTATAAGAAGAGTTAAGGGAGCAATTTAAGATATTAAATTATCAGAAATGAATACTTTTAATTTGACTTTAAGGAATTGATACATACGGAACTTGAAAACATGGAAAGTTTAGATGTTCTTGTACTGAATTAAACACAAACAAATTTCACTCAATATCTCCCTCTAAATATTTCAGAGATACAATATGATTGGCTTGAGTTTAATCAAAGGAATTACACTTTATTCGGATTTTGTTGTGGAATTTTGAATACAACTCAATCTCTAGTCTATCTCTAACTAATTCAAAAAAGCCTAACTTAATCTATGCTTGTAACAAACATCACTCTTAATGTTTTAAAGCCGGTTCCTTACAATGATTTAGATGCGAAAGATTTCCAAGCTTTTTTACTTGCTTTCACAGGCTTTTGGTTTATATTTATGTTGATTTTGAGTTAAATATTCTTTGTGCCTAAATTGGATTAAATATCGATTCATGAGAGGTATTTAATGGTTAAAAAGAAGATTAAAGTTAATGGGTAGTCTAGAGCGAGTAGTAGAGTGAGTTAAAGATAGAGATCAAGTAGTTCAAGTAGAAATCATAATTCAGATTTAAAAATTAAATATATTAAAATATTAATTAAATTAGTTTGGGGAATATTAGTGCGAATTTGATTTCATAGTGTGTAATTCTTATTTAGTTCAAATTTAAATTAATTATATAATTCTGCAATAAATAGAAACATTCACAGTGAATCAAATATTGATCTTAAAAGCGGGGATGGCATAATAGAATTCTAACCTCCCTCCACTTTTATTGAGGGGCATTCTGAGTTTATGGAATAAACAAATAGACAAGACTAATTAGGTATTTCTAGAAATATCACAAGCGATCACATCTTGCAATGAACAAATATTAAGTTTAGAAAATAAAGTGAAAAAAGTTATACTCATTCCAATATTAATTAATTTACCAAATTCATAGAAATAAAGTAAAAATAAATTAATGCTATTAAATATTCTATGAAGTTTAATTTTGTATGTGTGGTTGTCTTTTTTTCACAATTATTTTACTCATTTTTTAAAATATGCTGAATTATTTTTACATATATGATTAAATAAATGAATAAGTAGAGTTTGTTTAAACTTTCTTTCTAATATGTATTTACATACATCTTTGATAAAATTTTGATAAAAATTCCTAGAAATAATTATATTTAACTAATAGTAAAAAGATTTAAATTATCTAGTTTATTAATTTGAAATAATACAAATATATATTATAGAATATGATATAGATAATTTATATAACAATTGATTTTGTTTCTTAATGAATATTCACAAAGATTCTTCTGATTTGTAATTTTAATTTTTATCATAGTTTATATATAATCATATAATTTTAGTTGTAACTAAAATAAAAATGGATTTAATAATCGATAATCTGTATCTCGGTGATCTCCAAGATGCCAATAATCTCTATAGACTCAATTCACTAGTAAAAATATTCACATTAAACTATTTAATATTTATATAGGGAGTTACTCATATTCTTTAAGTTGCAGCTGGGTTTCAACCTGCCTTCCCAAAAGTAATTAATTTGCCAATATAGGATTGTTAATTTTAATACATTTTCTTGGTGAAATCTTACATAAAACAATGCTGTGTTATCACCTCTCATATATTATGAAATAAAATTATAGATCTTAGATGAATTTATCTTAAAATGTTTTAGAATTTCAAATACAGAGTGATAAACATCCTGGACATGCCATATGTGAATATTATGAAGCACTTCGCTTCAGCAATTTCATTCATTAGAGATGCTATATCTAGTGGTGGCACTATTTTGGTTCATTGCTATGCTGGAATATCCAGGTCTGCTTCTTGCGTTATTATACAGTTTTATATTATTTGAAGCTTAAAATGCAACAAAAACTTGTTTTAATTTCATATTTATAAGAAAACTAAGTTATTGCTTATTTAATGCAAGATAAAGGCATGCCATTCTTCGAAGCGATGTCTTATGTACGCAAACGCAGACACATAGTATTTCCTAATTTTGGATTTTAAAGGCAGCTTATGGATTTCGAGAGGCAATTAAAATCTAAGAAATTTATTAAGGGAGGAAGTAATAGTCCTGTTAAGAATCAGTAAAATTTCAATATTGCATATATATATTCAAAGTTTATGCTAAGTATTTGTTCATTGTTTTGCATAAGTGGATTTTAAACTTAAGATTACTTTTAATCGTTAAAAATATCTCTCAATCACCCTCTAAAATGTCTAATAATATAAATTAACCATAAGCAATGCAACGTGGACAGTCCGTAAATCATAATTTCTTACCTTCATAGTTAAATCAAGTAAACATTTTACTAGTGTAAAACAATCCAGAGTCTCAATAAAATAGTAATAAAAACACATATAAGTAACTAGAAAATCATTAAAGCTAAAGAATTTAGTAAAGTCCCACGAAAAATGATAGTAATTTGATATCGAAATAGTAGTATTAATCTAGTATAATCAAAATGGGGAAACAGTTAAAAACTAATCAAAAAAGAGTTCAAATATAAATATTCTCAAATCACATTACATCTCTAAAAATCAAAATGTAGCTAATTCGAAAAATGATTATCTATATTTTTATTTTATTTTAATTAATTAATCAAACATGGAATTATTGTAATTTCTGTTTTTATTATCTTTTCCAAATCATTTCTATTTTAGGGCATCTAAGTAGGTGTTGCTGTTTTCTCATTCGCCATTCCTAGATAATTTTTCTTAGATATCTTCAACATATCTTCAGGATATCTTCCTCAAAAAATAAAAAGTTCAAAAATATTAAAAAAAATAATAGCAGTAGCAATAATAGCAATAGTAACAACAATAACAACAATAAATCAAACAAATTAAATTAAAATTAGAGTCTGGAGATTTTTCCCAGAAAATCCAAATTTTCTAAAATTCAAAGTTTATTAACACAATGTAAAAGATGATAAATAAGATGAAGATAATGAACATGAAAAAAAAAACACAGTTTTTTTATAATTTTAAAATTCTTTAAGAATTTTAAACAGACTCTAATTTTAATTTAATTTGTTTGATTTATTGTTGTTATTGTTGTTACTGTTGCTATTATTGTTACTGCTATTGTTAATTTTAATATTTTTTAACTTTATATTTTTTGAGGAAGATATCCTGAAGATACCCTGATGATATGTTGAAGATATCTAAGAAAAATTATCTAGGAATGGCGAATGAGAAAACAGCAACACCTACTTAGATGCCCTAAAATAGAAATGATTTGGAAAAGATAATAAAAAATAGAAATTACAATAATTCCATGTTTGATTAATTAATTAAAATAAAATAAAAATATAGATAATCATTTTTCGAATTAGCTACATTTTGATTTTTAGAGATGTAATGTGATTTGAGAATATTTATATTTGAACTCTTTTTTGATTAGTTTTTAACTGTTTCCCCATTTTGATTATACTAGATTAATAGTTTCAATAATAAATAGGAGGCTACTCTCCAGTTGTGAAAAATCATTAGAAATTATTGGAATATAATAATAGAAATGGTAATTACTAAAAGTCATCATCTCCGCAAAAATCTAATGCTTTTGACAAGAGATTTATAATTTAAGAGAAAACTATGCCTAATCATGCTAAATCCACACATTCCGAGAGAGCTTAATCTTCTTAATAAAACATGTTTAATAGGCGTGATAGTCCCTATGTTAATTTTTATTAAAATGTGATAATTTGTTTATAGAAATGTGAATCTTATTGAATATTTATATACAGATCATATTATTTTATAAGTACGTTAATACTGATAAAACCCAAAAGCAATATTAACTACAAAACAATCTCTCTCCTAATATGCAAAGAGCCATAAACACTTATGAAACTTTCAATTAAGCAGCTGCAAACATAGGTAATTATATGACACCCCAGCTCAACCCCAAAAAAGCACAAAATATATATGAAACTCATCAAAGTAATATAAAAAGTGGAGCAGTCAAAGGATTTTAAATTGAAAATTCTAATAGCTAGAATAATCATAATTTAAGTTAAAAGTTGAACGTTAAAACATTCACATCAAGACCTAAGACAGAAAATGGATTTGAAAATGTATCAACAAGGATGAAAAGTTTTAATGTTAGATCCCCTATAAACAAACCTATAGTGACTATTAGTGATGCTTTTAATCATTAGTCTATCACGTAATACTAATATTATTATTTTATCTGATAGATTTCACTATAAATTTGAGTTAAAAAATATTCGAAAATATATTATAATACTGCTGTAAAAGATGCCAAGCTTAGCTATTCACAAATAGAGATATACAAGAGCATGTGAATTTGAATTCCTAGTCAAATAATATACTTTCACATATGAGGACTAATAATTTTAATGCTAGTGGTGGGAATACAAATCAAACAACTTGCGAATTCTATTGCTAAGATATATAAAATACTTAATTTATCAACTATAACATTAACTTTAAATTTTGTTAAAATTTGATATGTTTAAAGAGATATTTTTGTTTCAAATTTAAATACATACTTCACATTTTAAAAAACCTTCATGTTTAATTTAAGAATAAATTTAAAGGATTTCTTAGAAATAAATATAGGTTAATTAAATTTCGCTGAACTTTATGTAGTAAAAATCAAAAACTTACGCCATTCCATGAATGATCTCTATAATAATTAAAACACTAGCCATTTTAATAAAAAATCTCCTCCTTTACCTGCCATTTAAAAATTGATTCATGATTTACTATAATATTTGCAATACTACATTCAAAAAAAGGATTGGATGTCTAATAGTGGAAACAATATCAAAGATAATTCTTAGAAATCTACAATTAACTGTCCTAATAAATCTTGTAATTAAATTATAGGACAATAAAATTGGAATGGCCTGAAATGCAGCTGTGGTCGCTTAGTCTCTCCTGCTTTTTAAATGCTTAAAAGTCAAATTTGCCAGAAAAGTAATGGGAAATAGTTAAATAATTAGAATATGCAATAAAATTAAGCTCAGTCCTCTTAAATGGCTTATGAGAGAATCATTTCATTAGATTTTAAATACAAAAAAAGTAAATTAATTCATTTAAATTAAATAAAATATGAGATGAAGTCCCCGAAATCCCCATAAATACAGAACAAATTAATACCTCCTCCTTTTCCAGACATTTTTTAATAATAAAATTCTTAACAGTATCACACTGCCACTTTTGATATTTAAAAACGAAAATCGAGTGCTTAACCTATAATTTAATCCTCTAACACTTTTATTTTTATTTATTATAACTTGTCTAGCTATAAATTGGTATTTTATATAAATGAAATGATGCTATTTGTATGTGATAATATATAATATATCACCAAAGACTTATACAACGTAAGCAAATAAAAACCAAACATAATTTACTCATAAAATTTCAGCAACGTAACAAACATCAACTCCAAGAGAGATCAATAATCATCACAGAATAAATTGAAAATACAGCAATTATAGTAAAATCTGGGTCAAAATGGGAAAAATAACACAAATATAGTAATTGTAAACCATAGCAGCAATAATAATCATTTATTATAGTAAAATAACTATAATACTTAGAAATAGAGTACAAATGGAAGAAAAGCAGTAGCTATTGGAAATTACATATGAAATAATGATGAAAAAATATTGAGTTGATAGTTTAATGATTAGTTTTTTAATTTCATTAAGTTTTTATAATGAATGATTGATAATTATTTATTTACTAAATACACATTAAAATCAGGTTCACTTCCTCTATAAATTTCTATAATTTATGCACAAATGATATATATTATTTTAATGATTCTACTTTTCACTATTACTAGAATTATATTGAAATTAATCTTAAATATAATAAAGAGTAATTTTAAATATAAATTTAAAATTTAATAACTTATTAAGCAATATCTCTATTTAGCTTTGACTAAATTATCCATAAGCTCCCTCTCTCTTTTCTATAAAAATTCAACTCGTTTCTACAGCTCCCCATTCGATTGCTTCAACTGATATACTTCGTTCATGTCTGCCAAACCGCCATTCATCATAGCTCCTGCTGGACCCATTCCTCCGCTGCGATCCATGTTTATCATTGCTTGCTTTAGTTCCAATTTTTCTTCTTCTAGTCGTGCTATTTTCTTTTTATTGCAATTATAATCAATAGTTTACGCTGAGTTTTAATTAAGTTAACAATTGCCCATGATTTAGAAAGGAATTTTAACTTAATTACTATTTTCTTTTTAAGTTCAGTATTTTCGAGCATGAGAGTGGAAGTTGTATAATCTTGAGAGAGTTTTGAGTGACTACTGGAAATGCCATCTCTTTGTATAGCGCTTCCAATGAACACATTTTCTAAGTTTTCTAGTTTGCCATAGAGAGTGTTATTCTCAAACATCACTTGCTCAAAATCACGCTCGTTCAATTCTTTTTGATATCGAAGCTACGAATTTTCTTCTCTTAGTCTTTTAATTATTAATTTTATATAAATTTTACGTAATTTTTAAATAGAAAATAATATTATAGAATAGGGTGAGAATTTTTAAAAATCTTGCAATTTCAAACTCAAATTCTTAGAGCATACGATAACCAGCCATTTAACCATCGCCTCCCATAATTTACATACCAGGTTGAAAGGGTCCAGCCATGCCTCCAACTGCCCCTACTTAACCGCCCATACCATTGAATTACTTCTGACTGGCATATTGTGAAGCACTGTTGCCTTGACCGATAGGAGGTAAAATGAACTATTGATTATCCCCATTTTCTATTTTTAATTGCTCTAACTACTATCCAGTTGGCAATTAAATCGGCTTTCCACCGTTTAACCTGTAGACTTGCTCCTTCAAGTATTCATTTTCAAGTTTTAAAAGGTATATTTCTCGTTTTAAGTTGTATATAATCTGTTCTTTCGCATCCATCTAAATGATAGGTTTGTTTTTAATGTTCATAGTACGAGTAGCATAATTCAAAGTTGAGATAGTTTCTTCAGCCCACATATGCGATGGACTAACACAAGCAATCATAAGCGCTTTGGAAGCACCTCCTAAACTATCCATGAGTAGCATAGTAAGTTTAGAGTCACGATATGGAATGTATTTCTGATTGATGTTATTAGGATTCTTTTCACTACTGAGCATGGATATTACCTTTCCCAAAGTGAACAGACTCTTATTAATGGAACCTGTTTCTTTTGCCATTTCTCCAACTGACTTGCTCTCTTTCAGTCTCTCACTTCCAGCTAAATCGACAAAAGATATCTTTCCATATTTCTTGAAAATATGCCCGTCTTCCTGAGAAACAGTTTCACTAATTAAGTAGACTGTCAAAATTGAATGAGAGCGAGAAGAGTCTTTATTTAGTTCGTGAGATCCTGATTTTCTATTCTTCATGCCTTCGTGCAGAACTGCTATCAAGTCTTGCTAACTTGTACATTCTACGACCATTAAATCTTCAACAAAGAATCCATTCTTCACGTTCCATCTGCAATGAAGAATATTGGCAAATATTACTTTGTTATGAGCTTTAAAGGAAATGATAAACAGGACATGAAATGAAAATTATCTATTACAATACCAGATGAAGGATTGAGTAAATCTCTCAATTACTCATTATAGATTTCTAAGAAAGATGCTTTAACATAAAATTGCTCAGGTTTCAAAGTCATAGATTCCCACATATGCCTCACTGATCTTGGAAACAAACCATCATTTTCATCAGAAGTCCACCCTTCTCTACCAAGCTTATCTTCAACTCCCGACATTGTGTAAGTTTTTCCACTACCTGTCTGACCATATGCAAAAATAGTTGCAGAATAACCTTCAAGTGCTGAGTTAATCAATTCCTAAAATTTAAGTTAAGTTTATGTAACCCCTAATCTAATATAGTATACTTTACAGCAAAACACTCTAAAACTTAGACTAAGTGCTTTCAAATTACTTTCTAAGAGATAAATGCTTATACTTACATGCACTCCGCAAGAATTAAAGACATCGCTTTGCCTTGCATTATCATTGAGTACTGCATTAAATCTGAAACTTTTAGTCCCACTTTTTAAACTAAGTAGCACGTGCTGATTATCCGGGGCGGTTATAATATTATCATCACCTCTGTTCATTTCATGGGGCATCATAGGCCTTACACGCATAGCGACTCGAACCCTCTCTCCTCCTCCAGCAGCCAACATCATGTTAAATTTTATAGCGTTTAAATCTTACCATAATATGCTAATAATTTGCTAAATGGAACGAATTTAAACACTCCCCAAATGTTTCCTGTTTCCTAACCACCTCCATAAAACGAATTCATTTGACTGGAAACCCCATTATTATTTCCATTTTCAATCATTTACTACTGTTATTGCTATTGAAAAGCTTAATTTGCATTCATTTGAGAACTTCTACTCTAAGGTTTCATTCTATAAAAATAAATTCAGATTAAATATTTTCATCATTAGTATATCAATCTTCTTGAATATAGTATATCCTTGTCAATATGATTGTTAAGAAAAAGAAAGCTATTAAAAGAGTATCATAATCCTTTTAATCTTAAGCAAAGAGTAAATATTCATCACAATTATACTTAATTGATTATAAATGACTATGTTTCCATTATGTTTATTTATTCAAAAATTTAAAAGAGAAATTATATGTTTCACTTACTGATTATTTTATGTTGGTAAACCTTGAATGCTGCTGTGAACTGTATGCTGTCCTTTGCCGTTTTAAAAATAATATTTATAATTTTATCAATTAAAAAAGACAAAATTTTAAATTTGTTAATTTAATTATTTAATAAAAATAATAATATGTTTTACAAAGGAGTGGCTTTTTTATTAGAGTCCCTGGATGCAGGCACTGTTTACTTTTTTGTTTAATTTTGTTTCATATTTTTAATTATTTTTAACTTTTTACTATTATTGTATAAATTGTTAACTATTAACACAATTAATGTGAAATTTACTTATTATTATTTTAGGATGACTATTAAGATAATTATAATAATCAGTAATTGCTATTCTTCTTAGTTGGATTTACTGATTGCTTTTTATAATATTATTTGGTAAAATAGTAATATTGTAGGAATACATTCGAAATTGGGAAATTAATTTAAATTAAATTAATAATAAATCAAAATCTTGGCAGTTAAAGTTGGCCAATTTGAACGATCTTGGGCTCATTCGATAGAGAATTCAAAATTAGCTGGACTTTACTATTGGCGGTACTATTTTATTGCATCCCTGGAGCGAGATAACTCGACTTTAATGTGAGGGTATAATTTAATGAATTTAGAGGGTTTAATTAAAGTCGAGTTATCTCGCTCCAGGGATGCAATAAAATAGTACCACCAATAGTAAAGTCCAGCTAATTTTAAATTCTCTATCGAATGAGCCCAAGTTCGTTTAAATTGGCTAACTTTAACTACCAAGATTTTGATTTATTATTAATTTAATTTAAATTAATTTCCCAATTTCGAATGTATTCCTACAATAATAAATAATAATAATTAATTATGAGGAAAATAATAATATCCACTCTAGTCACTTTGGTGGCACTATTCTCGAGTAGTGTTCATGCAAAGGATTTCAATGTCATTAATCAAATGCGCTGTGGTACTTGCAAGACAGTTTTAATTATCCTTTAATAAAACAGTTTTTTCCATAATTTTTTTAAGTTATAATTATTATTTTTCAGTGATGGAAGCTGTGAATTCACAGTTGAAATCCGATGTCGTAGTATCATCCCTAAAAGTCTTATTCAAGGGTCTTCACTTAGAGGACGGTGAGCTCAATGCCGCAACAGTGGCAGAGTCACTATCTCAGCTTATCCTCACACCAGACTACTTCTGTAACAAAGTTGTGAGATATTGTGATGATATTAAGTATGATGAAATTGACGACTAGGAGGCAGTCGATGAAATTATGAAAGGAAAGCCATTCAACATGGACAACGATTTTATTGATGGGTTGTATTGGAAAATCAAGAATACTCCCACTTTTGCACCAAGAAAAACTCTAGAATAGTAATAACCATGGAAATATACTATAAAATCTCTTAAACTTCTCAAATATTTTACTTCATTAAATAATAAAACTCTAAGATTTGCACACATAGCCGATGCTCATTTAGACCTATGGTACGAAGAGGGCTCAATCGCAGACTGCGGTCAATAGTACTGCTGCAGAAAAGACACTTTTAAGGGGGTTGGTAGTAAAGTAGCTGGTAAATTCGGCTCTCACGACGGCCCATGTGATCCACCAAGAGTAACCTTCCAAGAAACTCTTAACTACATTAGGGATACTATCAAGCCATTAATTTAAATACAATTATGAGAGAGGTGGGAGCATTTATTTTACTGGGTATTTTGAGGCAACTTTACAAAATAGCCAGATGTTATTGTTTGGACTGGAGATAACTCCCCACACGATGAATATTCAACTTCTTAAACTGAGGTGACAATCACTCTTAACGAGACAACTATACGATTATTCGATTAAAAGATTAATAATAGTTTATGCTTAATATGATTAAACTAAGATGATCTAGGAGGCATTCCCACCAGCAAACCCCAAAGGACCTCAGACATTCGCAACTTATGGCAATCACGACGCCTACCCTAATAATCAGTGGAATTTTGCCACTGGCAACAAAGCTGTCTCTGACAGTATGTCTCTTTGGAAAGTTTGGATGGATGAAGGCGACCAATAATATCCATTAAGTATATATAATATTTTATGATTAAAAGGTAAAGGTTATACGGAAAAGAAACATTAAAAATGAAAATCATGATGATTTTTATATAATAATTAATAAAGTTTTAATATCAAAACTATCTTAAGACTGGTTACTACAGTTAGAGACTACACGCTGTAGATGGCAAACTTGTCAAAGTCATCAGCATGTTCATATATTTACAATTAATCTTATACATTACTCATTGTAAACCTAATAATGTTCATCATAATTATAAATATTAGCATTAACACCCTAAGCTGTGACATATTAAACAAGTACACCTTCTCAGTTCTCTCAGACCCAAACAACCAATTAGACTTCCTCATTAGTGAATTAACTTCCATTGAGAAACAAAACGGTCTCGCTATTTTACTATCACATATTATTCCAGAGGAGTGCACTCACCCCTGGGCCATCAGATTCAGAGCTGTCCTCGACAGATTCTAACACATCATCAGAATTAAGTGATTAAATTATTTAAAAGGTTGTTTATAATAGAAACGCTTGATTTGTTTTAGAATACTTTTAGAATGAACATCTTCGGACACACTCATTCAGACCAGTTCAAGGTTGCTAGAGCTCACGATTCTAAGAAAACTCCCATTGGAGTTATGTCTATATGTGGAGGACTCACTACCTGGGGTGGCAACAACCCATCATTTTATATAGCATTTTTTAAAATGTATAGTAAAACTTTCATTATAATCCATAGCATATTTAAATCATTCTGTGTGTATGAAGTTGACTAGGAGACCATGCTTCCAGTCGCAAGATATACCTATGCTTTTGACATTAACACAGCCAATAGAGATGGAGCTATTAAATGGGATATATACACAGACTGGCTCAATGATTACAAACTAGATGATCTCTCACCAAGCTCTCTCTTTGATTTTCAAGTTTGTTAAGAAAACTTCTTAAATGTTCTTAAAATCTTATGAGCCTAAGCACTCCTAAATGATTTCTTAGTACATTTACATTCATATAAACTTTGATTTAACTAAGAGACTGAGAAAGGATAGTAAATTCGCCAGAGAATATCAGCAAAGACAAGGTAGAAACTACGATCTCTCTGGAGACTGCGACGACTACTGCAGACTTGACCTCTAATGCCAGTAGACCACTGCTGATATATATGAGTACAAGCAGTGCCTAGGAGCCACTTTCCCATTTGATCTCAAGAATGATCTTATGAGTTCCATCCTCTAACTCATTGCTGATCCTTGGGTTAGGATTGCAAAATACAATTATTATTTCATTATGTCATTTTTGCTTCAATTAAACATTCACTAAGGTTTTTGTCTTAATTAAATGAAATATTTTTCAATATGAATTATGCTAAATTTTTATATAAAAGATTGTTAACGACAAGAAACATGATGACAAGAAAGACGATAAGAAAAATGGCGGAGGAAAAGGTTTCTTCAACTTAAATATTAAAATGTTATAATTTCTATAATAGAAGTGATAGAAAATACTATAATAAATTGATGAAATTAACTAAAGAGAAAATATTCCCAAAAATATATTCCAAAATTGATTATTAAATTAATAACTACTACAATATTAAATCTTGTTAAGAAACTTATAATTAAAATATTAATTCTGTTGTCACTCGTCTTCCTTAGCTATAAGAACAATATGAGCAAAAAATAAGATACAAAAGAATAGTTTATCTTTGATAAACTTACCTAGGTTTTTTAGGTAATCCTTCTTTTTGAATCTGCCATTGCCTTCTCTTTGTCTGTTCTTAGCAACCTTTTATCTTGATTTGTATTTCTAAGAGCAATTTAAGTTATGAATTTACGAATTTTACTGAGTGTAAATTGAAACTTATACAATTTATGAATTTTAGAGGTGATATATTAGTGAAATATTGTATTAATCGTAATTTTGACATACCTGCCTTAGTCTAGTGAAGTATTTGTTAGGTTAGTGGCCTAGTTCATGTTTTTGAGCTTTTTTCGCTCTCATTATAAGAATTCTTCTGGCTTGTTTGAAATACACGAAGCTAGGAGCTTCCCCTTCTTTTCTGGGTGGAAGAGGCACTTTGAGCTATAAAGAAGTTTAGAATCTGTTAATGTAAGATTTTCAATAGTAAGACTTACCATATGTTGCTGTTGTTAGTATGGAAAGCCACCGTAATGTGGATGCGCCATGTGTGGGTGATTCATAAGTCCATGTTAAAAATGAAAGCCAAAGTCCTATTAACCGTATGGTACAGGAGACATGTCTCCATGAGGAACTCCACTGGGTGGAACACTACCTCCATGACTCATGTGGGGAGGGTATGGGGGCATAGATCCATGACCCATCATTGGAGAATACTGTGGCATCATTGGGCTTGGGTATCCGTAACTGAAGGGCTAGTGGAAATCCATGAAGGGTGAATAACCAGGATGAGGAGGGTACATATGATGCCCAGGTGTCTGTTGTGGAATGCCTGGAGTCATATTTGGCGTGAAGTTACTGTGACCATCGTTCATTGATGGCTGTCTCATTTGCATGTTATTGATCAAGCGGAATTAATGAAAGGGAAATTAATTAAAATATAATAAGTTGCTAAAATTAAAAACAAATATGCATCACAAAATTCGTATTTTTTTAATTTAAAAATAAGCTTTAATAGTACAGTTTTCTATTACAAAAGTGAAATAAATCACTAAACAATATTCTGATTTGTATTTATATTAAATTTATTTTTAATGCCCTCATTAAAAAGGCAATTATTAAATAAATATAATTTATAATTATCTAAATATCCATTAATTAATCTTTTTTATTACGGCATAATTTTCATTAAATAAAATTTATTAAGGACTTCCCAGAATAAGTTACACCTTGACAATACTTGGTGGAAATAGATTGTACTACATCGCAAATTGCATATGATGCTCTGGGTTATATCCATCATCTCTTTCATCAGATTTCGACGTTTTGCTTTAATTCTTGGTCATGCTGAGCTTGCCTTCCTCTCTGCGATTCTAGGGCTATTCCTTCTCGCTTAACTCTTCATTTTCAGTGTCCTAGCTATTCGAAGAGTGCTTGGACTTCTTGGCTAAGCCACCCTAAAAGCATAAAGTTCAAGTAATTGCAAATAAGTTGAGTAGAAAATTACCTTTTAATGGTCTTTGCTGGTTGGACTGGAAATTCTTTAATTTTTATCTGTATTTTTTCTATTTGCTTCTTCAGATTTTAAGTCTTTGACCCCTGCCGCTCTAGAACCAGGTTTGGTATTGTTTATAGCTTCTTGAAGTGCATCTTTAGTTTTCATTAGTTAAGCTTAGGGCTTCTACATCTTTTATTCATAATTTAAATTAAATGTGAACATTAAGATTTTTATTCTTTCTATCTCTACTCCTCTGAGTGTAATGACTTAAAAGCCCCAATAAATGGAGAACTTGCAGAATTTTTAAGATTGTTGCTATTTATACCTTTCTACTGACTTTAATTTGGATTTTACCCTCCTAGCCTCTATTAATCCTAGTATGGGTGCTTGAAATCTTTAGGGAAGGGGTGCTGTTAATGAGGGTTCATGCCTCCAAAAAGCATAGGGCTTTGAGGAGGGAACATGCCTTGTAGACCTGGTGGGTAAGGAGAAGGCATACCGTTTGGATGATTGAAATCTGTAAAATTAAAGAGTTAAGTTAGTCAATAGATAGCGGTAAAAGACAAATTGACCTCTTTTGAATAAGGCAATGATATGTCAAATGTACTTACCCATATTGGCAAACTGAGGAAAAGATGCATGAGGAGGTGGTCCCATTTTGACGGGCTAAAATCCCTTGCTTGAATTATTATTATGACCAAAGCCGGAGAAGTTAGGGAACGGAGAATGACCTGGAAAGCCCTCAAATGGTGAAAAGTTTTGTCCTCCACCTGAGTTTAACACATTAAAATGGCCATGCCCTTGCCCCATTCCTCCCGCGGCGTGCATCTGAAAGTTTTTCGGATCAAGTGAAAAATTCTCAGACTATTTAAACCCTGACTTCCTCGGGTCATCTCTGTCGCTCTGCTATCTAGACACTTTTTGCTTCCCAGTATCATGAGTTGGTTTTGGTTGGCTCTTTGTGCCCTAAAAATTAGTTTCATGGAGAATTAGTGTTACCTATGGCTAATGCGGATCCTGCTGCATTTTGATTGGTCGAGAAACTTTATTTAATTAATTATTAATATAAGTCAATAGTTCCTTAAATAAACCCAAGAGATTTTAATGAATAAAAAGAAGAGCCAAGAATATAATTAAAGATGAATTAATAATACAAATATTTAGATTAATTTACAGCTAGAATAATTTAACATAAAAATAAATTAAATTAAAGAAAACTAAAGCTTAATCTTAAGGGCCACATAAATCCTTTTGAATATTCAATTATTGTCAATTTATATATTTAAATACTTCTTAAACTTGAAATGCCTATTTTAAATCCATATTTGGGGTTATAGGCACCATTATTTAAAATCTTTGTTTTTTATATTTAATCTAAAGCAATTAAAATTCAAAAGTTTCTTCAACCTTTCATCCAAAAAGAACAACTGAGTATTAAACACGATAATATCTCAGAAGACTTTATCAAAACTACCATTATTGAATACTAAACTTTATTTCATGAATCAAAACCTTATCTATAAATAGATTTATTTCATTATATTGCCCTCATTATGAAATAGTGAGAAGCAGTTTAGTAAACATTATTATTTAATAATTATTGATAATTTACCTTCAAACAGGTATATACTCATCCACACTTAAGCATCTTCAGTTTATACTCACATTTAAAACATTCAACTACACAATCTACTAGTAAATATGGAATAAACACAATCAATCAACCATTTCATTGTTAAGTGTAAGTAATCAAGCTCTTTTTATCAAGAAATATTACAATTCTATATGTAAAAACTACACTAAAAAAAATTGGACCAATCATTAAAAAGGAATGTTCTTTATGTTTTTTGCACATTTTTGTGAATAATTCTCGTATTTTACTTGAGTGAAATCACAAATGATTGTTAACTGCATATAAATTGGCAAGAATTGTGCAGTTATAGCTATACTTTGATGAAGTTATTTCCCTATGATAGCATATTCATATGATATATCTTCAATGAAATTCAATCTAATGACTTAATAATTATAGTCTAGAGCAAGAAATATGACACCAAAGAACAATTGATTGCAGACATTGGTGCTGAATTAGACGCTATTGATTTCGCTAATTTGACTGCTATCACACTCTCTGGTAACTCCTACGGTAGAGAGGCTTTTTAAATGTTTAAATTTATCATAAATATAAGAAATGGTTAATTATCATATGTGAAATGTGGATTTATTATTAAGTGATTGATTTAAAGTAAAAAATATTTGCTTGCGATTATATTGCATCATTAATTGCTGATCATGAGACCCCATTACTAACTCATGTTGATTTATATGATTATTTATAAATGAATACCATTTTCCTATATTCTTTAGAGTTTACAAGATTTCAATGACTTGTTCGTCGGAAGAAAATTAGATGAGTTGCCAGGCTCTCTAGAGGTCCTTGTGCGCTCATTGATGACGAAGAAGATAGTGTATCTTGATATGAGTAACAACGCATTCGGTCCAGCTGGAATCAAGTCATTTTTCATTTTGAATTAAAAGGGAATTTATAATTCAATTAAAATTTGATTTGTCTATAAAATATTGTCATTTGATTTCTTGCTTAAAGAGATGGCTTCATTGAAAGTTTTAAAGGTTACAAACTGTGGACTTGGACCTGTAAGTAATATAGAAATGGGTTTATAGTACTAAATTTTAAGTTTATGTCTATTAAAAACTCTCTTATATCTTTCCCTAAACAAATATTTAACTCATTCATTGACTATAGGAAGGTGGAGAGATGATCGCAAATGCATTGAAAGAAAACCTAGACTTGAAATTAGTGCAATTTTCAGCTGGTAGAGATCGCTTAGAGAACAAAGGTATCACAGCTTTGGCTTCTGTTTTCAAGGAAATGAAGAGTCTTGAAGTAATTGAAGTACCTCAAAACGGCATTAAGAAGGACGGCATGCTCGCTCTTTTAACAGCTTTGAAGGAAAACGCAGAGACCCTTAAGGAAATACACGTTCATGACAACTGGGTCAAGGGTGAGGCCGCAGATAGACTTGCTGAGCTTATTTACAAAGCCAAGACACTTTAAAAGCTTAACATTTCAGACTCAGATATGGGCACTAACGCAGCTTACCTAGTCATTAGAGCTCTGCATGACAGCTCAGCTGTTCGTGAATCACTGACCGAATTCTACTGCAATTTCAATGAAATTACCTCAGCAAACATCAACAAGCAGGTCCTTGAGATGCTCCTAAGAGACTTCCCCAATTTGAAATACGTTGAGTATAGAGGTAACACCCTAGGCCGCAAGATTAAACACGAGTTCGTTGGAAAGTATGCTGAATAAGCTGGTCGCAAAGTGGTCTTGTTCGAAGAGGAGGAAGACGAAGAAGACGAAGAAGGCGAAGACTACGATGACGAGGAGGAAGACTTCCAAGAGGAGGATATCATCAAGAAACTTGAGGGACTTAAGATTTGAAATGACACTATACTTAACACTTAGGAAAAATAGCGATATTAAAATTAGATAGAAATCGAAGAAATATATTGAGATTAATTAATATATATTTAGGAATTTATACATTTGATAATTAATCATCTGATTTTGTACCTTTCAGAAGAAAAAAAAGAAACTTCAAAAATTAGGCAACAATAGAATTCAAATATTTGTTGGTTTTATAAAAAGTTTTAAATAAATTATAAAAATCTACTAAAAAAGTAAGCTAAATGGAGTCAGTGGCATAAAATATTCTTATATAAGATTTAATGAGCAATATGGAAAAAGTATGGTTTTTTTAATTTTATTAAATTGATTATAGAATGGTATACAAAAGCAAAACAATCAGATATAGGAAGAAAATAAGAGTAAAAATATTAAATTTAAGATCAATCTTAATTTTAAATTTTCAAAGATTAAATATGATGAGAAAGAAAGACAAGTGATCATAAAGACTCATATTTATCTTCAAAAACTTATCGATAATGAGCAATTTTTAGATATATAGATGTTTTTTTTACATGGCTCACAAAGAAAATTTCTTAAAAACGGTTTAATAAACCAGATCAATATTAAGATAGAAGCTTTAAATCACAAATACGATGAATTGGATGAAGAAATTAGAACTACAACTGATTTATAGGAAAGTAATGAAATTTTACAGAAGATGATATGCATTTACAAACTATAAAGAAATTTCAAAATAATCAAACCATCTTGATATCATTAAATTTTAATTAATCTTAATCATTTTAATGAATTAATTTTAATTATTCTTAGCTTTGTATTAAAAAACTAACAAATTTTTTTTTATACTAATTTGCATGGTAATTTATAGTATAAACGAAATTACTATAATCTGATCCTTTTAAATAATAAATTAAATTTCTGAGTTTTATTTAGAGTACTTTATAATTGGAAAACTTTATTAGATTGATTAATTTTGATAGTTTTCAAGATTTTTAATATATTAATGAACTTATTTATTGATGTTAGATGATTCAATAAAAATTAATAAATAGATGCATTTTGCTTTAATCTTTTACATTTAACATTGAAATTCAAAATTAGCTTCATATATTGAAAATCAAAATTTAAATATAAGCTTTATATATAAAAAATTACTATTTTTGTTAAATCTATTTGATGACTAAAAGTTCAGGGTCATTTATAAATATATAAATTATACCAAGTTTTAATTTTAAATATTTATTATTAAAATAATATAGTGTTAACGAATCTCAAAATTTAATAAATTTAATATCTATTGACTTACATTTTTATATGTTGAATTTTTCCACGTTAGAAAATACTCTGTAGCAAAGCTGCCACAAGCGATCAGACAACAATTGAGTAATATTTTTTTATTTTTAATAATTTTTTTAGTACAAAGACATCATTTGTGATATTAAGTCAAACTATTAGCAAAAAAACCTATCTACTGAGAGAACAATGAGATTAAAGTTTAAGCTTTACTTTAATCTCATAATCAGGATCATCTGATTTAATTATTAATTTTATAAAACTATGATTGTTTATTAATGGTAACTACTTTTAATAGAAGTTTGCCAATTATTAATTGCGAATATTTAATATTGAAGGAATGTATTCGCATATGGAAAATGAGTTTTAATAAAATAAATCAAATAATAAAAATTGTAGCTGTAAAACTTCTTGAAACCATGATAATCAAAATCCAAACACATATATTGTATATTTTAGCAATTTTATTTGTAAGCTATTGTTGGATATTATCGGGGCTAGTTTTGAAAACTCAGATTTTAGTGAATTTTAAAATTTTCTAATGAATATTAGCTGTTGTAAAAATTCAAAACAAAATTAGCTGCTGGTCACCTTATCATGTCTGAATTCTTGCTCTCTGATGTGTTTAAATTTAAAACCCAAAACCCATTAATAGGTTTAATAGTCCTTTTAATTTCTAAACATTTCTTTTTGGTTTGGAATATTAATTACATGTTAAACAGAGAAAAAAAACAAGGTTTTGGTGTGAAAAAGAAGCAAAGCATACAATTAAGCAAATTAAAGATTAACAAAAGTTTCTCATTTTATGAAATAGTTGGTAAAGTAAATAATAATCAAGCCAAATCCTCGATCAGAACATATCAATAGAGCAAACAGAGTTGTGGTTAAGTAAGATAAACTACAGACCTCTTCCACACGATCTATAAGTGCATGTTGAGTTATAAAATTAAATACATTAATTATAAATTAATAATCCTAACCTCTAATAAATTCCCAACAATCAATGCAATTATAAACCTCTTAGGGCTTTAAGGTATGAATGTATAAAAAGTATAAAATAGTAAACTATTCGAATGTTCAACTAATTTTGAATTGCTTTTTAAAAAGGTACCACATAGTCTAGATTTAGTCAAAGTAAGCTGCAAAAAATTATTTTTACTGAATTAATAATTTTAACTAACTTTCCTAATACAAATTTCTCTCTGTAATAATTAGCAATAATAAGTGTTGTCTGATATTTATAATTTTATTGTTGATTGAAAATTTTATGCAAAGATTCTCAACTATTTCTGAGAATGCCGTTTCTCTCCTTGATGACAGCATA
This sequence comes from Oxytricha trifallax, assembly GCA_000711775.1. Lineage (NCBI taxonomy): Eukaryota > Ciliophora > Spirotrichea > Sporadotrichida > Oxytrichidae > Oxytricha > Oxytricha trifallax. The sequence continues at coordinate 91,632 of ARYC01017288.1, forward strand.
ATCTCTGATGTAAACCTGTTAAGCTATTACTATATTTTTTTAGATGGATCAGAGGAGATCTCAGATAAACTTGAAGTACCCCCACTAAAATCTCAGAGATAAGAAAAGTTTTAGAATTAAACTAAAGATAAATCTTTAATTCATTCTCATGAAAGTGAATTACGAAAATAATTATAGCGATGAGGACAGAGAAGTGTACGCCTACACTCATTTTATTTTGCCTCAATTGCTTGCCAAAGATGACATTCACGCACTCAACGAGATTGTACACAAGAGAAAGTTTATTACCGAGTTCTTTCTTGAATTGCTTTAAGCAAAGTTCAGATCAATCGAGGAGCAGAATAAAGCAGAGAAAGTAAGTCAAATTGCTGCTAAAGACTCTGGTTAGCATCTTAAGTCAAGTGAACACTATGAGGAAATGCTACGCCTTTCCGATTTGAAGCTTTCTTATGTTGAACTCAAACACAAGCTAAAATGAGTAAAACAATTAATAATTTACTAAAAAGGCTTTTACTTCTATATATGTTAATTTAAGTTTTTAGAAGTCCTTCTACAAGTCTCTTCTAAATAAATAGATAAGTATTTCAGACTGATTCATATATATCTGTTCTGACCGAGACCCCCCCCACCCCCCCTCCCCCCCCCATAAAAAATATGCGACCCTCCCCCCCCCTTCTTAATAAAATTTTTTATATTAAATGAAAAACACATTATTATGCTTTGAATCATGCTCTATCTTAAAAAAAGCTTACCCTGCGGGCAGCTGATGTTATTTATTAATTTTATTTAGCAATCTTCACTGCATCCGTCAACTTTTATTGATGCATACTTGTCTACGAAAACATTACAAATGCAATTTATTTTTGAGTTTCATTAATTTATTTTAATTATATCTATTAATGAACTTATACAATTTTTATTCTATTGACTTTACTCTTTTTTTCGTATTAAATTTACATAATTCTATATACTAATATGATAAACATTTTTACTTTTGTAAATATTTGACTACTCAGATCTTAATTTATTTATGAAATCAATTTTTTAAGCTTAAGAGATATTGTTTTGATCAACTATTTAAGAAAGTCTCTAATTTTTAATTCAATGAATGCATTTATTTTTTTAATCAGATATTTTATAAATTCCATTAAATTGGCAAGAATTAAATTCATTTTTTTAAAAATTATATATATTTCTTTTTTTTAGGGTCTATACACAATTGAATCTAATTTAAAAAATATAATCCCTCTTTATATTATCTGGGGAAAAAACAGTTTAAAATATTAATTCTAAATTTAAAAAAAGTTAATGCTCAAACTTCTAGAAAAGTTACCGTTATCAATATAATATTGTTCAATACTTACATGTAATATTCGTAAATTTTTAAATAAAGTTACTTGTTTTTATTAGGATTTTAAACATTAATTAGAAAGATAATGAGAGAACTTTCAGTCTTTTTTATTAAAATTGAAATAACTTAAATATATTGAGCTAACATATTTAGCTAAATCTCTATTATATTAAATTTTTACTTTGCTGTTTTGAGAAATCGACAAATTAATGTTAAAATAATAAGCCTTTAAATTAAGGGTATAATTACATTTACTTTATAAAATTTTAAAAAATAAATTTACTTTTTTATCATAAGGATTCAAATAAGATATTTAATCATTGTTTAATTAAATAAAAACCCATTAGTCAATTAAGAATAAAGATTAGGGATTAAGAAATAAAAAATTAAAATTAAATTATAATTAGCGTAAATTAAATAAATTTATGCTAAAAACAAATTTACGCACACTAATTGGTTTATTTTAAATAGAGACGATTTTTCGAGCAAATGGATTTAATAATTAGTCAAACTTTAATATTTGACGCTAATAATAAAATATTCTTAATTTTATTATTCTATATCCCCAATCTTCATTCTTAATTGACTAAAAAATTTATAGTTGATTTCATAAATAAATTAAGATCTGAGAAGTTAAATATTTACAAAAGTAAAAATGTTTATCATATTAGTGTATAGAATTATGTAAATTTAATACGAAAAAAAGAGTAAAGTCAATAGAATAAAACTGTATAAGTTCATTAATAGATATAATTAAAATAAATTATTGAAACTCAAAAATAAATTATTGAAACTCAAAAATAAATTGCATTTGTAATGTTTTCGTATACAATTATGCATTAATAAAAGTTGACGGACGTAGTGAAGATTGCTAAATAAAATTAATAAATAACATCTGCTGCCGCAGGGCAAGTTTTTTTTAAGATAGAGCATCATTCAAAGCATAATAATATGTTTTTCATATAATTTGAAAAATTTTATTATAAAGGGGGGGGGAGGGGGGGAGGGGGAGGGGGGGGTCTCGGTCAGAACATATATCTATTATATTCATGTTAAATCGCTCTCCACCATACATCTCACAAGTTAAAATTTGAATCTTAATTAAGTAATTAAAAAGAGAATATCTGGTTGCTAAATTTAAAATCAAATCTCATAACAGTTTCAACTAAATTCATAATGCCTATCCTTGTAGTTTAATATCACTTTTAACATCATTATGATTTTTATCAGAATTGTTTTTTTTATTATCCTGTTCATCTTCACTTTCATACTCAGATCCATATTCACTCCCACTACTACTATTACCAGCATCATTATTATTTCCTTTATCATCCCCATCTTTACTGTCTCTACCCTTTTTACTATCACTCGCCATCTTCAAAGCTTCCTTAATCTCCTCCTCTTCAGTCCTCAAAACCCCATCATACTATTGTTCTTATCCACTCCCATTTCTAATCCTGATTTCTTCTAGTTTGGCTTGTAACTTGCTGTTGTTCTTGTCTTTTGAGGCTTTCATGGGTCCCTCAAGAATGCGGTCAATCATCTTGTCGTAGCCCTTGACTTCAAAGTGCCGTCTGATGTCGCTATTTGGCAGTTCGAGTCTCAGTTTCCTTTCTTATTCCAGGAGGTAATTAAATTGATAAAGTATATGATTTTACTTCGTAGAAAGTCATTATTTAACATATATGGGGGGGGGGGAGTAATAGAATCAGATTCATGTCAACATATAATAAAAATTATTAGAGGTATTGTTAAGGATTTACTTGTTAAATAGATTTCTATTGTTCTAAGTATTCTTATTAATTTTTCTCCAATCCCTTCTTTAAGGATGTTAAAATGTTATAAATTGTACTATATTATCACATAAATTGTAAAAATTGATAAGTAATTACAATATAGTATTGCTATTAATCATAATTTACAGCATAAATATGGAAAAAGAAATCAAATTTTCATTTTTGAGACTTTTCAACTCAATCAAAGGAATTCACAAACCTGAAAAAGAATTTGATATTAAATGGTTGGAAAATAGTGCTAAGGAGGAAGTATAACAAAAATTTAAGAATTTTTACGATTGGGCTTTTGCAAACGGCATTGAATTCCCAAAACTTCAATATCCAGTCATGTTTGGCAGTGGGAATAGTCAATACTTTTAATTATTTATACTGAACCTATTATCAGCTTGTTATTAAGGGTTTAAAAGTTAGAATTATATTTTGTAAATATCAAAAATTGAAAATATATACCCAGGGATGATGGCTACTGAAGATATAGGTCCTAATGAAATAATGTTAAAAGTTCCTGCAAAGCTGCTTCTCTCTACTAAAGCCTGTTTCCGGGGTGATATTAACCAAATATTTCTAGAAAACCCAGAGTTATTCGGCAAGCATGTCTCTGACGGAGAAGATAACGTTCTCAATGCCTTCATTCTCTATGAATTAGGAAAGGGTGAAAAGTCTTTTTGGAAGCCTATGTTTGATGTGTGGCCACGAGACACAGACATTTTATTCAATTGGGAAGAAGAGGATCTGGATTGGCTTTAAGACCCAACTCTCAAGCAAGACGCTTAAATTGCCTATTAATAGCTCATCACTTTTTGGAGGCGCATGTTTGATATATTGATACTATACCCTTAGTACTTCCCTAATGAAGACATGATAAGTTTTGATAAGTACAAATGGGTGTATATGCTCACTACGAATCGTTGTTTCGGTTCAAATTGGCCAGGAGTGTGCTCTATGATCCCCTTCGCAGAGTTCATTAATCATGAAAACGTTGACATTTAATACGATTACGTGGATTAATAGCTAAATAGTATCACAGGCCGCAGAGAGGAAAGAAAGAAAGAAGAAAAAGAGCAAAGAATCATGTAAGCACTTAAAAAGAAGTTATTTATGGAAGATTTGAGAGAGGACCTTCAAAAAATGGATTAGGAATTGAGGGAGTTATAGGCCAAGCAGGCTAAACTTAGGGAAGAGGGCAAAGACATAGACTCCAGTGAGTTACTGGTAATGCAAGAAGCTTTCGAGAGGGATGCTAGAAGGAAGGAACAGGAGTTTCAACTTAGAGTATAGATGGGGGATAATATTACAAAAGTATTATTAATTTTACTTTTTTTCAACAAAATTAAATTAATTAATAAATTTAATCGTACTATTTTTACAGTCTACAAATTAATTTATTCACAAAATTGATATAAGAATATATTTATAATTCTTCAATAAGCTTTAATTTTATTAGGAAAGAATAATAATTATAAAATGTATTTTTATATCGGAAGATTCTTATTTATCTTTAAATATTTAGATTTATTTGGTTTTTTATACAGACTAAATATAATTATCTTAAAATTTTCCAAAAATATATTACCATCGAATAATATTAATATGTAATATTCATTCTAATTTACTTTGATAAGAGCAGCAGTGATAATGAAAGTGAGGATTCATCTGATGATGAATCAAACATTAAGAGAGACTAATCAGATATTAAACCATCACTAGACAACGATAATTACGATTACTCAAGTGGCATAGACTCAGATAACGACGCTGACCTGCTACTTGAGCAAGAGCAATTAAACGCCATTAAGTTCAGGTAACAATAAAAAGAAAAGGAGAAAGTAGAGCTTATAGCTAAAGGCGAGTTGCCCTCAGAAAAATCTTGTAAAACGCCAGTGCTAACAAATGAAGAAGTTTTCAATATATGGGATAAGACTGTGTCTTAAGTACCAGATGACTTCAATTTCATTATAAGAACATATAACGATGGATTTCCTAAGGGATCCTAAGTATTCTTATGCTATGGTCGCATGTCCAATAGAGAGATGTTAAAGCGATATGGTTTCTGTTTAACGTACAATAAATACAACTACATCTTCATAAAACTGAGATTAGAGCAATAAGACCCAGACTTTATCTATAGGAAATATGTCCTGAGAAAGTTCTTTTCCATAGAACCTGAAACTGATAAAATGGATATTTCTTCAAGACATTTCAGAATTTATTTCCAAAAATTGAATACCAAAGTTCTCAAGTTTATTAAAATCTTGTACTTTAACGTTTAAGAAGATGATATTTCATGCATAGTAGAGACTAGATCTCTTAGTCTCGAATATTTAGCATTCTAAAGACTTAGAGATGTATATGAAACTTTCTTAAAAAGTTTTCCCACTACAATTGGTGAAGATAAAAAGATCCTATCAGAATAGAGAGATAAACTGAATGGCAATAAATTTTTCGCATTGACCTATAGAATGGAATTCAAAAGGATTTTGATTAATTAGATCACTCTAGTAAAGCTTGTGATTCATATACTTGAGAGATTGATGAAAGGTATGACTTTGGAATTTGCAGTTACTAGGGTGTTTGAATTTGAATCAAAAAAAGAAATGGTGGTTAATAGAATCATGATTGATAACTATTTAACATCCTTAAATTTAGTAATATTTTCTGGGTTGATAATTTAGAATAGTAATAAGTGGAAGATTGAATTAATGAAAGCATAGTCATTTTTACACTAATATACTGATAATTAATCTTTGCAATTATGCTAACAATACGATTCTCATTCAGTAGTATCTAAGCTGTCTACTGTACTCTCTTGCTTGCCCTTTTTACTGCTTTTAGGCAATTCAATATCATCAAGTGTTCCACCAGGAACAATTACTTAACCCTCTGCCATCGCAATACCTTAAACTGCAACTAACTCTATGTCTTGTCCACGACTGCCCCCAGTACCACCTTAATTATTATTCTAAACCTAATTGATTAACTCCACAATCGATCTACCGTGATTCACCAATATAATTTCACCTCTCTCCAGACGTCTATAGAAAGATTTAGCTATGTAAGCCACGTAGAAGAGGTAGCCAATTCGTAGAGCACTAAACATAGAATTCTGTAGGAATATATTTTTGCAAGGCTCGTAGTACACGTAGGAATTACACATGTCATAAGTTGATGCTAGGCCTAGAGCAGGGAATATTAATAATTGAACAAGCACCAAGTTGAAGTAAGCTTTACTCAGAACGATGTTTTACTTCATAGCTCCAACGAAGCCGATAAGACCCATAGGTAAATAGGCCACTCTCATAAAGTAGAAGGCTGTTAAGAAATAGTGTGGACCGTTTACATTGAAATAAGTCCATTCGAAAATTACCTCTTGCACCAAGAACATGCTATTTATAGAAAAAATCATATCTAACTTGCATTCGCTATTTGCTTATTCCCCTTATAGCAGATGTATTTTTTTAAAAATAAACATGAAGTAGAAAATTCCCAAGAAAACATCAAGAATAGTGAATAATTTCATACTTGCTTTTAATGTCAGTGACCCCAAAATTCCATTCTCAGCAATTGGTAGACAACCAGCGAAGAGCTCATTATTCTATGGTTATAAGTTTGTAACGCCACCTAGTGAAAGAATCTCTGAGCGAAGTGATTAATAAGAACCTTGACCTGGTTGATTTTATAGATGAGTACTCATTTTTTAAATTTAGTGATAAATTTATAATTTCAAAATCTATTACTATCTCTATAATTATTCAGATTTGATGTTATCAACAAATTCAATTCAAAACATATTAGTCATATATGAATATGGATTCTAAAATTAGACTGTCTGAAATTAAATCTAAATTATTATAATAATAAGTTAAGTTGATAGAATTTTCAAAATAAATGTCCTTAATGCAGAATTCCGTCTTCCGTGGAGTTATGGGAGGCGGCAATAATAAAAATGAGAAACGAGAATAAAATACCTATGGTTAATACTCTCATAATAAAAATTCATAGGTAAAGTGCTAAATTTATGCTCAAATACCATTTAAATTATTAAAATCTTTCTTACATCTCACAAAAATTAAAATAACTCATTGATTAGGAAAAAAACCATGAAACGCACCACCATCAATATTATATGATTTAAATCATTAGGCATATTTGAGACTTTTTAATGCTGTATATAGAAATTATTAATGAGTTTCTTCACATATTATGAATTAATTTAATTAAAATCTATTCTTTCATTAACAAGATCAGTATAATTATTAAAGCAGTGGCTAGTTTCAAAGAAATGGCAGCAGTTTTGAAACAAACCCTCAACAAAACAATGATGGCAATAACCGCATGGGAGAAATTAAATTACTGCAAAATAACATTACTTCCATGTCAAATTCCCCTTCCACCAAACCTTTTTAGTAAGTCTCATGGATCATATAAAGTTTCGAGAGGCTTTTAGGGGAAGATCCTTCACACCCACTAAACTTATTTTTGGTTGAATATGTTTTTAGAAAATTTATAAAAATTATTTCATTTGTGTAAAAAACATAAATTTTAGGTAGAAAAGTCAAGTAATCATAAACATGACGCCATAAGAAAAATAGGCAGAACTAATTCGTAGAAGGAAATTGCTCTATGGTGTTAAAGACATTGAAAAACTTTTTTCGTAATAAAAATATATATTAAAACTAATCATTTATAGTAAATCAAGAGAGACGCAGTAGTATATACAAAAGAGTTAAGATGAGTCTAGCTTAGGCGGTGGATCACATAGCAGCAAAAGGTCAAAAGAGTTATTTATAAATTTAGCAAATAGTTGTGAAAATTGATAACGAATTTAAATATTTGTACATTTAAAGAGTGCAAAGATCGACTGATTATAAGTTAGAACAGTCAGTTGAAAGCTTTCTTCGATATATGGATGCTTATATTAGTTGGATATTCTTGCTTTACAACTATATACTAGTAATTACAATAACTTTATCAAATTCTTTACTTAGTGTTTCGTTTGGAATTGAGGTCTCGGGAGTTTACAGCAACATAGATGACACAGTGATGGCTTTCTTTGGCATTGATTTGATGACCAGTAAGTTATACTTATAAAATTAGGAAACTTGTTTATAGATTTCATGTTGGAGTATCAAGATCAAGAGACATTTCAGATGATACGCAATCACAAAATGATAGCCAAGCGATACATCATGTCAGGTTGGTTCTTTATAGACTTTGCTGCAACTTTCCCTATAAACTACGTAGTGGGAGGTAGTGTTCTCTGGTCGAGACTGCTTAGACTTTTCAGGCTCCCAAAACTCATTAAGATCTTGGATTTGTCCAGATTCAATAGGGTAAGTCAATAATATCAAATTTTCCCCACTAAATTGATCTCAATATACTTTGCTGTAGTTGCTGAAATCATTTTTCGAGAGTAGCACTAGACAAGATAGAATCGTAGCCCAATACATCTTGATGTACTCCTACAAGATTTTCAGATTGATTATTATCGCAATAATCATCACATATTTTGTTGGGTGCTTCTGGTACTTGATATCTTCCACACTTAATTCAGATGATATGGCAGACCAGTCATTTGTTGCTAAATATTTCAAGGATGTGCCTGAGAATTACGATAGACTTATTATTAGTTGCTTATTGTTATTAAAATTTGCTTAACATTCATAATTACTATAATACAAAAAACCCATGAAACAAATTTAAAACGAAATATGATTATTCATACAAATGATTAATAATTAAAATATATATTAGTTGCTATTTCGCTTTGACGACACTTTCCACAGTTGGATATGGAGACCTCGTCCCTCAAACCCAAGTAGAGATGATCTTTGGAATTTTAGTAATGCTCTGTGGAGTGGGTTTCTTCTCTTATATCATGGGGTCATTTATCGAAATTATCTCAAATTATGATAAGAAAATGGGAACTGTTGATAAAGGCACAGAACTGCATAATTGGATGACTCTTCTCACAAGGTTTACCAATATTATAATAGACCATAAATTCTAAATAAATTATTTCAAGTTAAAGAATGTTTTAGAATATTTACAGTTTCTTTAATATAGGACAATAACAAGCCTTTGCCAAAGTCTTTAATAAACTAAATCGATAATCACTTCAGTTACTATTGGAATAACGATAGACTGGCTTCAATCAGCAAGAAAAATGAGTACTTAAATGCCCTCCCTCGCTCCATAAAAAGAAATGTAAGACTTCATGCTATAATGAATTTCAACATTTTATTTGACCATTTCTTATAGATAATGATCCACTACTTATTCGATGACATTTTCTACAAGTTCAGGTTCTTCTTTAACTCCCAAAAATACAAAGATTCTAAGTTTCTCTATGATATATCTTTTGGCTTGAAGCCTAGAAAATTCGAGACTAATGACGAGGAGAAGCTAATCTATGACGAAGAGGATGAAGTTTCAGAGATGTATTTTATATAGGAAGGAACTGTAAGTATAAAATTGTACAAATAATAACTAATGTAATTTTAGGTTGGAATAGGCTATTATTTGTTTAGTTAGGGACTGTCCAAGAAGCAATATAAACTTGGCATTTTCATGAAGGATAACTCATTTATCTGTGATTACTATGTATGCAACAATAAGAAAAGCGAGTTTATCTTTATCGCAGTTACTGAAGTCAAAGCATTTGCTCTATCTATTTTAACTTTATAAAGTTTAATAATATAATTTTAATAAATTAGAAAATCTATAGTCGATTTTGCTTGAACATTAACTAATTATTAATTTTCAATCTAAGAGGTTTTTGCTACACAACATATTCGATAAGTACCCCGACATTGCATCAGAGATAAAAGAGCAATCCTTTTATAGATACAAGAAGAACGTGAAAAATCGCTTGATCAAACATAGACAAGAACACTTAGAAGAAATTAACAAGAAGTCAAGTTACAAGTATATTCAGGTTAGAGAGAAGAGCGAGTAGAATAATAAATCTGCATAGAATAGATTTGATGGGAGTTAATCAGAGAGATTTTCTATGAAAAATAATGGAGATAGTCATTAGCATAGCTCTTCTATGGTTGGTGGAGGAAACGGATAAGACATGAAACTGGGTAAAGACCATATTAAGAAAGTAGTAATTATATCATGCTATTTCTTACAAAGTTTTAATGCTTTAATAATGTAAATTTTAAAATTCTAGACCAAGGTGAGACAGATTTGAACTCCATCTTAAAGCGAAGAATAGAAGGAATATAAAACGAGATGCAAAAATTCAATCATAACATCAATGATTTCGCTTAAACTTGCGACAATGAACTTAACAACCTAATTGGAAATATTAATTTGCTACAGAGGAACTTAGGCTACTTGAACAACCAGATTGTTCATAACTAACAACAGAATTTTAATTCAAACAGTAAACAATGAGTTGTAATGAGGATATGATGAGTTAAAAAGGTTTGGGCTTTCTTATAAGCAAATATAAAGATTAAAACTATTAAGTGAAGTTTATTAGAACTTTCGAAAACATAGGCAAAACCATTTTGTGAATTAAAGTGAATTATAAATTAGTTTCATTTAATAAATACTTAATATATTTAAACTTTTAGTTTGAATAGATAATTAATCACAAACTAGGAGTGGAGTGATTCATTATATATCAGGAGAATCGCAGTGATTCTCTAGTTTTGTAGGTCATCATATCCTAATCATATATTAAAAATAAAAACATTAAAAAGTTATATACTTTTGGTCGAATTAAATATTTTAGTTTAATTATCAAGGAAGATTAGTGATCAAAGTTTGAACTCTCATGATTTTAGAAGCCAGAGTTTTTACTTCTTGTCCAGATGAGTTGGATTGCTTCTTGTTGAGCCTTTTATTCTCATCATTGACGATTTTTCTCACAATTATCGGATCATACAATCTGTTACTCATGAAGTCAATAACACCCTCGTACTCCTCGTTATTCAGCATTCTTTACACGATAAGATGTGTGTGAATGATTTGCTGCTTAGCTGAGTCTTAATCATCTTTATATTTTGTAATAAATAAAGTGAATCTAAGTTAAAGATTCATCTTTAACTTAGATCCAATTTTTTTATTTACATCGACAGCTTTTTGACCAGTTTCTTCACGATGATTGTCATATATCTCCCTCTAAGCGCCACTCTAAAATTAAAGTTATAAATTTCAGTCTTACCTCAGCCACAATATCGAATGCAGAAACCTTTAACCACTCCATCGCATAATCCTGCAATGTTTTCGATTCCTCAAGTTTAGGCAGTTAATTCATTTACCCTTGAATTTAATATCTTATTTTAATATAACTATCATCCTCTATATTGTTAAATTAAATGTTTATTTTTAATTCTTTGATAAATTATTTTTATTTTAAAACTTTGCAATATATCTATTGCTCTTAAAATGTCTCATAAATTTTTATATAAATGTAAAATGCTATATCTTTCAAGGAGAATGTAAATTCTAAAACATTTATTGAAACAGTTAAAACTTTCCTTTATTGAATATACATATTTAATAGAAAACAGGTTTAATAGTATTCCATAAGTTAAAGATTAGATTCTCTTAATATATTTTACTTACTTATTCTTCCTTTTTAACCTAGATTTTTAACTTGTTTACCAGATAAGTGTCTTCATGAAATTTACTGCATATTATTTAGAGGATTTTGGATTTGCTCAAACGAATAAATCGACTTATTTTTTAATAGATTTGACTTTTTATAGCTACACACTCAAAGTTAATCTTGGCCTATGTAATAAAGTTATAATTTTATCGATTAAATCATATCAAGTTTAGTTTCTAGTTTCAAAATTTGAACTGTCACATCTTTTCTTAGTTTAGTAAAACATCTATATTTACCAAGATTAGACTATGGGGGACTCTCTTTGCTTCACACATTATATTTGAATCTCACGAAATTAAGGATTTAAATTAAAGCCTTTAAATCTTGATGGTTATAAATAAGTCAAGTTTCGGCCTTTTCAAAATATTTATTAAGTCAATAAAGCCAATAATATCCTATAATTATCTCTATTTATAAAGCGAATTCATTCTAGCTTTGCATCATAAAGGGACTGTGTTTAGTTTTATAGTCATAATAAGACTAGCCTTAATATGGTTTAAGTCATTCATTTGTCAGTAACATATTTTACTTTTCATGTCATATCAATATCTACTAAGTAAACTTACATACTTAATTATGCAAAATATCTGAAATGATTATAGCTTTATAAATTTAAAAAATCTAGCTTTAAAAAATATGCCTATTTAATTAACAACATTGCTTTATATATTAATTAATTTTATCTACTTAATGATTTTTCAGTTACATATTTCAGGGGCACTTTAAGTGATTTCCCAATAACTCAGTTACTACTGTGTCATTATCAATCTAAGATATATCGAACCCGCTCTATCTTCTATCTATGTTCTATGAATTTTAATTATTTTTTAATTTAAGAAATTATTCGTTTGATATTTTAAAATATTACATAATAAGACTATATGCTTATTTTATTAATTTTTATATAATTTTACTTCACGACATTAAAATAAATGGCTTTCAACATTCTAGTTATGTTTGCATTCTTACTTCATATTAAGATTTATAGTTCAAGATTTGGAATCTAATAAAATTTCTTTTGAATACTCATTTTTGCATATTCAAAAATAATGCAAATTATTCGACTGTTTTTCATGCTGATGATATTATTAAATATTTGGAAGTAATTACTTCCTAAAAGAACTTCAATTTCAAAACACTAATCAATTATATGTAGATATTGTTAGAAATATTTAATATTCTTTAGTAATTCTAATTAATTTAATTAAAATAGTAATTCTATAATAGAAGTTTCTAATATTAATTATTTTTAGATCAATTAAAGGAAGACATGCAAAGTTAAATTTTATTAGAGATATAATTTTTAGATGATACAAATATTTATAAAGTGGATTAGTTGTATGATAAATCAAAATCCAATAATCATTAGGAAGGGATTCATGATTAACAAATTAATAAAAAAATTATCGCTAAAAATACTTATCTATTAAAGTGGTTACCTAGTTATACTATAGCTTACTATAGTAAGTTATAAAAAAAATAGTATTAATTTTTACCAAACAAAATTTTATTCTACGATAGTTATTTTGCCAACTAGTCCAGAGTAAGGATTTCAACATTAATTTAATTACTAGAAGTCTTGAATGAGAATGAGTTATTTCAACTTGACAAATATTTTACTTTTATATTAATTTTGAAACTGCTTCTATTAGCTATTTATGCTATTCTGATAAGTAATTATGACATTATGTTCCTTAGATTATTATTGTATCTGCATAGTATCACCGAAAAAGTTATTAGGTAATTTTTTAAAGCATTAATATTATGAGATAATTTATTATATCAGAATGCTTTCTATTTTAAAGAAATGTAATATATTTATAAAAATAGGTACAATGAATAAATACTTAGTCTTCAAAATGATTTGATTTATGTAATTGAGAGTATTGTAGTTAGATACACTTGCTAATATAATTGTGAAATTATCAATGGAAATATTATTTTTAAAAATAATCTTCTCATACAACTAGAGATGTTAAGTGTCTCTGAAATAAAGTAAATAAATATCTTAATCTGAGTAGAGTATAGATTTGTTATGAGTTAAAATTTTATGGAAATTATTTGTAACCCAATTTTGTGTTATCACCCTTAGTAAATTTGCTCGAATTAAAATTTAATATTGATATTTTTAGCGCATTTAGAAAAGTTTATAAATTATAGTGGAAATATTAAGTTATAATTGGAAAAGAAATAAAAATGATCATATGAGTCTTTTTTTAATCTTCAATTGTATTAATGAGTATGATATACAAATGAAATTATAAAATTTTATTGTTGTCGTATTTCATTATTAAATAACCTAGATTTTATTCATTACAATATCATTTCTTTGGTAATTTAGATAAAATTATTAAATTAATATTCAAATTGAATTATTACAAAAATGACTGCTGCATATCTTTCTGTGCTCCCTTTCGTAGTCTTAAACCTAGGAGGGGAAATGCTCTTTATTTTGGATTAGAGGCTTAGAGCACAAGAAATAGGTAATGATAGATCATAGAAAGTTCTCCAGGATGTTGTCAAAACTATGCTATCTAAGAAATTAGATCATATTTATAAAATAATTTAATTGTTAGTTGTTCCTCATAAGCAGAGAAATCTAGGCCTATTTATGGAGTTAAATATTTTTATAAAATTTGTAGAGGAATTATTCAGACCACAAGAGATGTATTCAATGACAAGCACCAGACAAATATTTGAAAAATTAGCACATTCCAGCATCATGAAACTTAATGCCACTAGTATGGGCAAATTATTTGACCTTATGCTCATGGGTGTAAAGTATCAATTTAGTTTTATTTTTAAAACTCATATTTATTTTTTAAGTTTTTATCATTTCTCTACTTATTTCAATTATATTTGCACAGTTTATTATCAATTCTTGTCTTGTACATCCCCTGATGAATTCTACAACGTGACTTTAACCCACTTGCAAGCCATGGCCGACCTCATTAAAGGCTCTTCAGTCGAAGTGTTAGTGAACGACACCATGAATTAATTCAAGACTCGCTGCCAGACATTCACAGCATACGACATGATGATGATTAAGTAACAAATTTACAGGTTCTTCCAGGATAAACACATAAAAGTATCACTTTTTATACAGGATGGGATATAGGGGCTGGATGGTACTATATATCTTAATTTTGCTGGGGAGGGAGTTATATTTGGGGATAAACCAGGCACTTGTAAGTTCTATGATTAGTAGAAGGAGATTGTAAGTACTAAATAAAATTAATACATATTTTATAATAAATTGGTGATGAGAGGTTTATATATAATTAATCTTGTTTATCATACGAATAAAAAATATATTGTAAGAACAAAGCAAATAAACTTGATTCATGCTTAATATTGGAATCCAAATCCATACACAAAGAGAATGAATAATACAACTCAACCCCATCTGGGTACCAACATGTTTTATATTATATCTATTAAATTTTAACAATTTTCATTTATTGTATTATTCATTATGCTAATATTATCTTTTTTTAATGAAATTTATTAATGTATGGTGCAGACCGTATCAAGCCTCCCATTCCTCAGAAATTAGAAGAAATTGAAGATAAAACCCTGGAAGAGGCTAGACTTAAACGAGCTCAAATCGAAGAGAAGAAATCTTCTGGCCAAAGACAACAAGAAGGTTCCTCAGAACAAGTGACTAGAGAGTTCAATTATTGCTAAAATTAAAGCGTATATTAGCCCCATATCCCCTTTATATATTCAACAATAAATCTATGAGCAATAATTTCATTTTTATCTCTGTGATAGCTGGCTGATTTGATTCTGCCATCAGGAGATTCCAACGACGACGATGATTTCAAAGTCAATTTATTCCCAGACTAAAACCTAAACTTCTAAGATTAAGAGGGTGGAATGCCCATCTCCCAAGCTACGGATAACATAATTAACATAGATTTAGGGAAGCAGGCTAAGAACATCTAGCTTAAGAAGTTGGCTGATGATTTGGGCGATTTGGATTTGAGTCAAGCCAATTAGAAAAACACTGGCGATGAGCTTTTGGATTTAATGGATGATTTTTGAAAAGCATTCTTTATATAAAAACCTTAAAGTTGTGATTTAATAACTTTTAGATTTATAGTAATATCATAATTGATGAGCTAGTTTTGTATATCTGCAACATTGAAATTTAATATTGGCATAGATGTATAAGGAAGAGATAGAATAATTATTAAATTAAGTAATATAAACAATAATGGAACTTGTAGGTGACTAATATGTGACAACTGATGTCAGCATGAGAATTGTGGTACCAGGTGATTACGTTGATGAGGGCTTTATTGCCGGGCATGGTACTTATGAGCAGGATGGCAAAATTTATGCTTCACTCGCAGGAATTGTTCATAGAATAGACAAAGTTAAAATACAAACACATTTAATTCTATCTATAGTTGATGTGAATGGTCAAGTTTATTATTAATTGATAACTTCAAATTTATATCTGCGTGAGACCCTTAAAAACTAGTTTCAAGCCAGACATAGGCGATGTGATAATCGGACGTATAGTCTCAGTAGAGAATAAAAGATGGGCAGTGGACATTAATTCTTACTAACACGCTGTGCTAAACCTCACAAACATCAACTTGCCTGGTGGACTGCAAAGAAGAAGATCTGAGGAGGATAAGATGCAAATGAGGTCATTTTTCAAGGAGAATGATATTATCAGTGGGGAGGTTTAAGGCATCAGCACACACGATGGCAAGATTAACATGCAAAAATAATTTTAAAAAATGGGGGAGGGGAACTAATGGAGAAGGGGGTATAACTATATTTAAGATGGTTAAATGCAAACAAGGAACTTGAAGTATGGAAAACTCATGAATGGGTTCATGGTGAAAGTTGATCATAATTACATTCGCCGCATGAAATCACACATTTTGGAGTTTTTTGCTGAATAATGGCAGCCAATTGGAGTTATAATAGGAACTAATGGGTATGTATGGATTTACTTGCCAGACAAACAAGCTTCAAATGAATCTTAAGCTTAGTAATTGAGGACCAACATTATTTCTCATTTATACTAGATTATTCAAATTAAAATGCTGAGAATTCATTCGGTTAATTGTTAGGGTGGGTCATAAGAATTAATATATTTCAAACATAACAAAGGAAATTCGCCTATAAATGTCAATAGTAAGAAACACAATAGTAATATTGGAGAAAATTTAGCTTCCAATCTTCAAGGACACAATCTAAAAGGTTCTTGATACCCAGAAACTTCTCAACGTTGACCCCAAGGACATGCTTAGCAGATATGAAGAACTTGGAGCTGATGCCAAAAACATGATTGAATCAGAGATTAACTTAAAGAAGCCCATGGATATTCAATTAATGCAAAATACTATGATGGGTGATAACGATTTCATTATGAATTGAATAACGAAATTAAAAATTATAGAATTTTGCTTAATGTTTGAGGGATTCTCAGCCTAATTAATTAATTTCATTGATATTTGATCTTCTAGGATATTTTACTCTCGCTTTATAACTTTATATCGTTCATTAATTAAGACTTTGTTATAGTAAAGCTTCCAAAATCACCTCAATAACATAAACAAGTAGCTTGAAATTTACCCACTAATTTCCGAAAATTATAACACAAAAGTTTACCCTTAGAAGGTTATTCGCGAGATGAGACAGCTTAAACCCTAAACTTGCTAAAACTCTCCAAATAAATACTTTGACGATAAAATGATTTAAGTAAATCTACCTCCCCAAAAATAAAACACCAAACTTATCAACACTACTACTTCTAGGGTGCTTCATTAAAATAAATAATTAAAAAGTAAAATCTTAGTAGATAATGTGAATAACGATCAATCTCTAACAACTAAATCTAGCATTGATAACTTAACAGGCATATCATTTAGTATTTTATAGAATTGTTAGGTAGCTCCTCCCTAGAGATAATTGATATCATACCAAAAGAAAAATTTATGCCTAAATTCTACTCAAATTATCAGTAATTACACATAAGGATAGGAAGGTTCAGGGTAGGCTCATTCTAGAAAGAATAGTCTTAATTTTGAAATGTAGGATAGACTCAATTAATAGAATGAAAACCAACTATTGCATATTAACCTTAAAAATGACAATCATAATTCTACACTTTTATTACAAATAATTTGAGGAAAATCCGTTTTAATTATAGAAATTTTACTTAAAACCCTTATTATTTTTATTAAATTCTAACTAGTCTCTATTACAAAACAAAAATACCCTAAACAATTTTTCATTGTGTGGAGGTTTCGATGATTAAGATCCTACTCCTTAAAGTTTCACTAATAATCTAATTCACAATTCATCTCTAATTTCATTTAATATTCCTAAGAGTTATCTAATTTTAGATATTTTTTTTTATAGATTTGAAAATTAGGGTGTTATGCAAAGTAATATTTACATTATTTTATTATAATAACGGCTGCAGTTAATAGAACGGGAGTACTTTAAATTTAATGGGAATAAAAAATAAAAATTGTGATAGCAGCGCTTTACTTTCTGATAATAATTACATTCCTACCTCTTCTTTTGATTAATATGATTATAATCATACATGAATTTAAAAATTATTTTCGACTATATATATTGATTAAATTAAATTATTAATGTGAGGGGAAGCACTGCAACAGCGTAGAAATCATAAACACAAAAACAGTGGTCTCGAGAAATAACAAAAAATTCGAGATATATCAATATTAATAGGAAGATAGTAGGGAGAGTCAAAATTCGTAAATAAAATCACAATAGTCTTAAAATATGTTAGAGAATTTAACAGTGCTGGGGAATTAAACTTCAAAGTTTGTTAATTTAGACACTTTTACTGAGACTGTGAATAATTAGAAGAAGAAAACGGTGTCCACTTAAAATTTTAGAATTATTCTTTCTAACTCTGGTTTATTAATAGGACATTTAAATCATAGATTTGATGTATATTATTTACAATAATTAGCAAACTTAAAAAAAGGGGAGCACAGGCTTACTAGAGACAAAAGATTTGCAGACCATAATAATCCAAAACGAAAACGACTCTTCATCATTTATCCAAACTTAGCAAGTCAGCTTAGACTTGAAGAATAGCACTCTCAAGAATAACACAGATTTAGATTTAGTAAGGGCTTAGAAAACTTTAGTCAGATAGAAAGCGAAGCAGTAAATCATGCAATAGAAAAATAAGCTAATTCTACCACTCAATGGATTAAACTACACCTCACAAGAAATTGAGAATTTGAGAAATTTGAAAGAGTAAAGATTAAGATAGTAAACTCCAATTTATGCCAGTAATTCATTGCAGGACTGTAGCCATAACCAATCATTAAAGAATTAGGATTAATACAACCAATTAAGTAAGAAAATTGATAGTAAATTTGTTGTACCAATACCCTCTATGAGCTCAAATTACAGTCAACTGATTAGTATGATTCCAACCTCAGATGCTGGTAGCTCTTTAATGAGCATAAAGTATGAAGAAATTGAAAAAAATTGCAGGAAATTTGGAATTAGAAGTTAAAGTATTTCACATAAAGAAGAAAGCGAAGAATAAAATAATTCTTAGAGATATGATTAAAGTCAGAGAGATATCTTTTGTGGATAGTATTTACCACATTCACTGAGAGAAATGATTAATTAAAATCAAATGGGCTAATTATGTGATAAGAAAAAATTCGCATAAAATCTAAACAACGACTGCAGTATTTCAAGTACGAATATTTAGATTAATCTTGGTAGAAAGGAATTCTAAAATATAAGAAGTTGAGCATCTAACTGTGAACACATAAGTATAATTTTAATGTTTAAAATGTTTGATTAAATATATATTTTCCCTTAAGTTAAGAAATCAATTAATAAGTTAAAATGGGGGGATTTAAAGTTTAATTGCTTTAAATAAACCAATTAGATTATAAGAAATCCCATTGATTTAAAATTTTTTGTTCTAAATTAAAAACTTAAATAATACTGAATTAACACAATTTTTGCTGCATTCATCTCTTCAAATATCAACTCTAATTGGTTCAGGTGGCATAGTGTCTTCAACGATTTGGAATCCCATAGATCTTGCACTTCCAAGAACCATTCTTGTGATTCCTTCGATATCATGTTTTATAATTAACTATAAACTTAATTAGTTTATCTTATTAAACTAAGCGCATCTGACTATTTAACCAATATAATAAAAAATGTTGCTTTAGGTGTGGATCAAGTTCTTGCTTAACCTTGGCAATTTCGTACAAGTACTTAATTCCAACACGACCAGCAACATTTTAACCTGCTTTATCACTACCCTTTGGAAGTCCAGCAGCTTTCTTAATGAACCATGAGGTGGGAGGTGGCTTAACTACAAACTTAAATGATCTATCAGCAAAGGCAGTCAATATAACTCTCATTGGCACTTCGGTGTTGTACATAGTAGTGCGCTCATTGAATTCTTTACAGAACTGCATCATGTTTATACCGAGGGGTCCGAGGGCTTGACCAATCTTTGGAGAAGGCTTAGCAACTCCTGCGTTGCAATAAATACGTACTTGAGCCTTATAGGCTGGGCCTGTATTCATTTTTATTTAATGGTTTCTATAATATTATTAATTTTAATTTAAATTTCTACTTATCACTTGATTTAAGATTCATTAAATAAGACTTCCCTAGCATTTTATATTACTAAATCTTTATAAAGACTTATTTAATGACTTAATAGTTGACGATTTATTCAAAGGGGCTCCCAATGTGAATTCCTTCCCACTTTAATTGAACTGTTCATTTTTCAAGGTACTTCTCAATATCTAAGCCAGTTTTTAACTTGATTTTCTCTCTAAACTATTCTAAGCACTGATACTATTCCCTTTTCTAGAATTTTATAAATTGATCTTACTACCACTGCTACTATTCTAATTTACATGACTTTACAAGCAGATTGATTAATGTTTATTTTTGAAAACTAAGTTCAGGTTTGACTAACTGCTTCGATTTAAGATGGTATTACGGAGTTTACCTGCTTAGCTTAAACTGCTGAATTTCTTTCTAGAATTTGACTTTGAGATTTCTTCATTCAATATAATTAGATAGAAAATTTTGCTTTATTAATTATTTTATTTAGTCAAGAATCTAATTATGTATGTAATAAACTTATAGAATTTAATATTCTATTAATAAATTACTCTAGTTTTAAGGACTAGGATTCAAACTATAGAAGTTAGTCTATTTTTTCTCTTAAAATTAAGACTGTTCCTTGGGATTTATAATTAATCTACTCTTAGAAGAAGTTCCCTAACTATTACAGCTTTTATTTGAAAATTAGCTTGTATTGTGATTCTTGGCACTTTACGAGTATGATCTATTGTGGTAAGCATTTTGCATGTCGTCTATTTGTAATTTGCATTTCAAAGTATTTAAGTTAATTTAATGTTTAGCTGACTATTTATTTGATTTCTAATTGTTTTAAATTGACAAAGATTTTTTGTGGTATCCTATTCTTGAGTTTGGCCTTGGAGGGTTATATGATTGCGCATTAGATTACTGATATGGTTAACCTTTTAGGTTTTTTAACTAAATTTAGCTGACTTGATTAATGATTCCTTCATTGCTATTTGAAACCAATCCTTTTGGCTTTGATCTCTGTCTTTCAAGTGAATTTCTCATTAAATCTGAGTAGTTTTGTTAATTATCAAGGTAGCTTGGCTTTTATAGATTGACTGATTAATTATGATGTTTCTGGCCTTCCTGACTCTAATTCCTAATATTTTAGCTCATGTGCAAGCTAGAGTTAGGCCTTGGTCTCAGAGATTAATTTAACAACTGCATTTACTGTTAATGCTCTTTCTTTTTTATGTAGTTTAAAGTATAACTGCCAATAAGTTGCTGCTAATTCTATGATTATTAGCCTTAATTTTGAGTTTAACTTTGACTTCTCTAATTGGACTGCTTATTTTAGGATTAGATCTACGCATTATTATAATTTCCCTAATTATTTTGTCTTTTCTAACTTTGATTCTAATTTTATTAATAGCAAACTTTTTCTGTCGTTCTACCTCGACTGTTAGATCTGTTTAAAGATTGAGAATTAATTGTTGAATGATTCATTGAAGAGTGAGGTCTTGTATGAGAGGTGGTCAATGTTTGAAAGTTCTAAGTTGTCGCTTGATAATTTAAATTTTGACTATACTGCTGTTAAGATGGTTGGTTGTGATATGACACAGTTGTATTATTAAGAAATAACTCAATAACTACTAAATATCCTTTTTAATATTAAAACAATTAAATTTATCTGCTTTTAATTGTAAAAGCAGAGCCTAACCCAGAGGTGTCTCTTTGAGATGAATTGGACTAGTTATAATTCTGTAACTAAGTTGACTGTGTATTAACTTTAGTATTCTGTAGATTATTTTACTCATATTTCTCATTTTATATCTTATTAACTTAGTTTCCGATACGCCATATTGATGAAATAAATTTAATCACTCTCAAGAAATTTTATATTAAAAATAATTTTTCTTATCAAACTTCGTATAAGATATTATTACTTGAATGACATGTAATAATAAATGAATTTCTTTTTACAATAACAGACTATTAAAATTCTCTGAATTTTTGCATTAATTTTACATTGTAGGCATCTACTGTCTTTCTCGAATTTTTTACTTTTGAAGTTAGTTTCCCTCTGCAAATTATATCTGAGATAAGTTAATCACTCAGAGTTGTTAAGGATTATGCTAAATTTTTGTGTTATTTAACAAGTTTTATTTGTCTATTCTCTGCATTTATAATTAAAATTATAATTATCTATTAAGTGTAAGTTGAGATATTAACATATATCGTCATTATTTTTGGTTAGTTAATAATTGCTATATATTATTTTAATTTATTAAACTATAAGGAGTGACTGATCGTTAAATATGAGGCTACACGAAGGAAAGTTAATTGTTTTTTGGCAACATTAATAAGCAATTTATTAATTAAATTTATTTTCAATAGTAATTTATGCAAGTATATATTTTAATTCCATTTTGATATCAAGTTTATATTTATATATCAGCTTCAACAGCTACTTTGGAATAAATTTATTTATAACTTTTATTCAATATCATAATTGATCTTATGAAACATTTGAGAAATAGATATCAAAATTAAAATTTCTGTGATTAAGCAAAGAATTTGTTAACCAAAAATAATTAAGGAAATCAGAAAATTCTTTGCTTAATTAATAAACATTCTATCTTTTTATGTTTGTACACTCAAATGTATATCTCAGTGTCATTACTTTAATTATTATATATATTTAAATTAAATATATATAATAATTACCACTGTTAACTCCTCCTACTTCATCCCTTAAACTACTGTTGGCATTACTAGTAGTTTGATTAGCACTATCACTGTTCTATTAATTATTTTTTGCTTTTTTGTTAGTATGATTAACAATTTCCTCCTCATTAACCATCCACAGATGTCTGTATTGCAACTAGGTGTACACCTCCTTATCCAAGTCAATCCCACTCTTCAAGAAAGCATTTAATATCGTTAGGAGTTCGTCTTTGGATTTAATAATTAACTGTTCGTTTTCTTTCAGGTATTCTGGCATTTCAGGGTCGTCTTTCAATTCCTTCTCTATTTCTTTGTAAATTAGTATTAAAATTTGAGAAATTAGACTATATTATGTAATGTAAGTCATTTATTTAAAAGAAAATGCTAAATTTCTTTGTTAGACTTGATTAACATGTAGATTTTAGTGTCCAGTTCTTGCATCTTGATGATAAGTGCTTCTTTAATGTCGCAAGTCTAAGGTAATTGTCCATTCTCAGTAACGTGGTAGTGATCTGCCATGTCAATTATGGGCTGTGATTAAATTGGGTTCAAGTGACTTGTGCAGGAGTGATGCACTATTGGATGTGGGTTCACCTGAGAAAATGTGGAAGTGTCGATTTGTTCTACCATTTTATAAAAAAAGTTTTAATATTACAATTTTACTTGATAGAAAGATCATAAGAATAGTTTTTAATTAGCTATAAACTGACAATAAATTCTATTTGTATATCTTTGATCAATTTTCTCTCATAAATCATAGAATAATATTATTAAATATCTTTATATTATTTATAAAGAGAAAAGGATAAGAGATGGATAGCATAGTGAGAAATTAAGAAGAGAAGATTTGAATTATTTTTAGTTTATTAAATTGCGAAATTTAATTTATTCCTATACAGTGTTTAATAACCATTGGTTGGACTACTAAAAGTTTGGATTTGAACAATATTTAAGAATTTAGTATATTCTTCTTTATAATAAATTCAAATTTTTTTGCGCTCATAATTTCCCCCTCAAAACTTAATAACCTAACAAATACGATGATGATGGATCACCAACAAGAAATCGCTGAAATCCTTTCCCAGCACTCAATTTATAATCAATGAATTTGAAGTTAAAAAACATTTCTATTTAAATAAATCTTAAAAGTTAATAGAAACGGGGATGGGGGGAGTAATTAGGGTATTTATTATATGTGAACTCACAATAACAGACTCATGACTTCAACAAACAGTAATACAGTCAGCAACCAAACAGTCAATTCCAGGTAAGTTGCCATTTACATAAACCAGGGCTCATATTAATAACTCTTGTAATAAAAAAAATTATCATGTTCATATTAATAATTGTTATACTGAATAAAATTACTCATAGAATTGGTCCAGATTAGTTCCGTCTTTTCAAAATCAACATATTCTTAATCTTTCCATCTTTAGATGATTCAGAACTCCCACAACAATCAATAATTTTTAAATTTATTTAAAAGTTGTAAATCAAATATTTGAAACCCACTCTCAAGTGAGGTATAAATAGCAAGAATTTAATAATATATTTTTTCGAAGCTTTACAAAACTGAAACTTGGTTTTAACTCAAAAATAGCGAATATTGCTTCCCAGTACAGCAATTTCACTCAGACTCAAGGCATGCTCCCAGAGCCTCTTCTCGAAGATAACCCAAACAGATTTGTTATCCTTCCAATCAAGTACAACGACATCTGGAAGATGTACAAGGACCAGATGGCTGCTTTCTGGACCTCTGAGGAAATCGACCTCGCCACCGACGTTAAGGATTGGGAGAGACTCAACGACAACGAGAGACACTTTATCAAGCACGTCCTTGCCTTTTTCGCTGCCTCAGACGGAATCGTCAACGAGAACCTCGCCCAGAGATTCTGTACTGAAATCCAAGTTCCAGAAGCACGCTGTTTCTATGGCTTCCAAATGATGATGGAGAACATTCACTCAGAGACTTACTCAGTACTCATCGACACCCTCATCAGTGACCCACACGAGAAGGAGTTCCTCTTCAAAGCCATCACTAACATCCCAGTTGTAACTAAGAAGGCTGAATGGGCCATTAAGTGGATTGGTGAGAGCGCTAGCTTCGCTGAGAGACTAATTGCTTTCGCTGCTATCGAGGGCATCTTCTTCTCAGGATCCTTCTGCTCAATCTTCTGGCTTAAGAAGCGTGGCCTCATGCCAGGTCTCACCTTCTCAAATGAGCTCATTTCAAGAGACGAAGGTATGCACACTGACTTTGCTTGCCTTCTCTACAAGCACTTGAACAACAAACTTTCTAACGAGAGAATCTTGGAAATTATTACCAATGCCGTCGGAATCGAGCTAGAATTCGTAAGTGACTCCCTTCCAGTTGAGCTTATTGGTATGAACAGCAAGTTAATGGGGCAGTACATCATGTTCGTTGCAGACAGACTTCTTTTCGCTCTTGGTGTACCTAAATACTATTAAGTCGAAAACCCATTCGAATGGATGGACATGATTTCATTAACAGGCAAGACCAACTTCTTCGAGAAAAGAGTTGGAGAGTATCAGAAGGCTAACGTGAAATAAACTAAAGAGGACAAGGTCTTCACCCTTGACGCTGACTTCTGAGGAGTCTTGGAGATTCTAAAAGTCACCCTAAACCTATAAATTTCCACCTTGTATCTACATTTAAACTATATAGTCGTAAATATATAATGTACCTTGTTTTTTGACTAAGAATTTATCTAATTTTCTCTTTTATTTTACGTGTCTATAATATTTGGATATCCATTATTCCAGTGCATATCCAAAACAAATCTTTTCCTTTTAGTCAGTTATGCTCTTTACTTTAAGACAAATCTAATTCAATATCTAAAAATATTGTAATATTAAATGATAATTTAAATGCTAATGTAATATACTTAAGTTGAATTTGTCATATTCGACAAAATAAATAATTTATTATACATGTTTAAAAAGCTTTTAGTCTCCTTTTGTTTTCAAAGATAACTTATAAGTCATAGATATAAAGTATCATTTTCAAGGCTTCTTTTTATTCATAGAGTTTACTTTAAGAACATTTGAAGAACTAGTCCCTCTAATTCTAGATCCACTACTTGCTGAACTTACTGAACTTAGATTACTTGACTGCGATGAGAGAACTGAAGAATGATTAGTACTTGGGATAATATTGCTGCAATAAGCGTCTTCCTTAATGAAATCTTTTGCTGAAGATACTCCGCTATTGTAACGCTTCACCATAGGAAGCTTATTTTTCATGCTACTACATACATTAGTACTGCTATGGGATATCGAAGCACCGCTATATTTGTTCTCATTAGAACCGGAGTGGGGGAGGTACATAGGACTTATGCTTGGAAGTCCTATGATTTGATGATCGTTACAGGAGTTTCTTTTGACCATTTTCTTTCCATTCAGATTACTACTTGGCTGAATGCTTACTTTAGAAGTTTGCCTTAATGTTTTCCTTCTTTGCATTTAGAGTTTAGGGTCTTGTAGTAGTTTGTAAATCTCGTACTTGTGCTCCTCTTCTTGTCTTCGCTTTTGTTCCTCGTCTATACGTTCCTTCATATCTCGATTTTCTTAGTCTAGTTCATACTAGTCGTGCTTCTTTTCTTACTCAATTCTTTAGTAATATTCCTCTTCGCTGAGATCTTTATTCTTGATAGCTTTAATCTCGCAGTCATATGCTATTTCACTAATATCGTCATCCTTATCGTTTTTAAACTTATCAAGCAAACTGAACAATTCAATTCTCTAGCTTTTGTCAACTTCATGGGATTAATGGACGAATTTAGAAGTTTAGAAAAACCTTGAAATTATTTTCTCAGTTAGCAAACACACTCTTCTTCTAATAGCGAGTTATTTGTCGTTTTATAAACAAATGAATGTGTCGTAGAAGTTTTAGACAAAGAATCTTTTAGTCATCTTTGGTGCTTTGTCAAATTGAGATTATGTCAAGCTTTACTCAATAAAAGTTAGGAATGCTTTTCTTACTGAAATGCTTTTGGCTTTTGCTAAATCACAGATAATTTGCTCAACTAATTCCTGCCTCTCAAGTCTTCGATAGTTATTATAAACTAAAGTTGATACTAACCTTGCTATATTGTAAGAAAACATTTGAATTTGGAAAATTAAATTTAAATTATAAAAAAACAAATTCGTGGCAGTTAACTTTCTGGAAGCCTAGACAATATGGTACTTGTTCGATTGAGAATTCAAAATCAGCTAGACTTTACTATTGGCAGTACTCCTCAATCGCATCCCTGAAGCGAGATAACTCAACTTTAATTTTGGGTGATTTGTTTAGTAGATTTTAATGCCAAAATTAAAGTCAAGTTATCTCGCTTCAGGGATGCGATTGAGGAGTACTGCCAATAGTAAAGTCAAGCTGATTTTGAATTCTCAATCGAACGAGTACCATATTGTCTTGGCTTCCAGAAAGTTAACTGCCACGAATTTGTTTGTTTATAATTTAAATTTAATTTAATTTTCCAAATTCAAATGTATTCCTACAATAGCAGGTTTAATTTATTCATTTACTCTTTAATCACTAAGTAGAGTAATGAGAGAGGACATAATTCCCTATGACAAAACTCTGCAATTCAAACTTATGCAAGCCATATTTATTTAATTTATAAGCAATTCAAATGCTCTCCAATCCTTTCTATATTGCTCTGCTAAGTGTTTTCTGTTATAAAGATCAATTACCAATTCAACAAGGTATTTAGCTTTTATTTCACAGTGAGAAATGTTCATATTTATTATTGATTCTCCCAAGTTAGGAATCAGAAAATCTCTAACAGTTTCATTCTTCATAAAGTTTATGAATGAATTATAATAATTTTCTTTTTGCTACTAGTCTAAGTTGTGAAGTTTAAATTATTCATGTAAGCTTAGTGCAATCTGTTTTATAATTTAAAGATTTAAATCGTTATCGAATGCATTCTTTTGCTTTTTAAAGAGATTTACAAATGTGAATTTATCAAGTGCACTTAAAAAACTCATATTACTCCTTAATTTATTTTATTTCTCAATATGACAAGATTATATTAGAGAAATAATTAAATTTATATTCATGTCTATAATATATTATCAATTAATGGTAATCAACTAAATACAAATTAATATTTAATGATATAAACATGGAAGAAAAATATTTTACCAAGAATCTCAATAACATTACTTGTTTGCAAGTCAATGCAATAATAACCTTCATTAATTTAACCCAATTTTTAAAGTAAACCTACTTCAAATATTATTAAAAAAGCAATTATAAAACTTCACTAATAGAATTCTATTTAATATAACCGCACAAATTAATATATCAAAATAATAAGAGTTTTAACTTTCAGATCCATTATTTATTGGTGAAGCATCAGCTGTCGAAGACTAGGGAGGTGTCTAAGATGGTGCTAAATCATCAATAAAAAGTGAGAATTGTAGTATAATTGCTGAACAATCAAGCACAGTTTTATTTGCGAATATACTTGCCATAGCCGGTAAATTATAAGCGGCATTGAGCTGCAATTACTGATCACATTGTGAATTTATTATGCCAAGGAAGTATTAAGCGATATTTTACTAAAGTTGTTCAAACACAGAAGGGTAGTGCTTGAAGAGACCGTACGCTATTTTACCCAAATATTTTGTTAGTTTTAATTGGCTGTCTCCGTCTTCGCATACTTTTTCAAATATGATTGGCAGATTTTTAAGAATCAGTTTATAACATTAATTTTTAATGAATTTGGATACATAAAACTATATGCTTGATTCCATAATATATTGGATAAACTATACTCATGTTTTAGTTATCGAAGATCGGTTATCCTTTTTCTAGCATGACATCAAATAGAGTAATTAAGCTTGTCACTTTAATTATGATTTCTTCATCTTCAATCAGCTCACTGATCTTTCTAAATAAAATATATTATTTAAATATTCAATAGTCACATGATGGATAGAATATAAAAATTAATTAAAATGATCTCCTTGCTAAATATATTACTAAGTTCATTCAGATTGAATTGCATGCCAATTTCTAACAATTTTTCTGCACATATCTTTCTTATCACCCACTAATTGTCTTAAAATAGATTTTTAGCTTGGTTTAGATATTTTTGCAAACTTTGATTTTCCAGCTCATATTAAATAATTTCCCTTATATATGTACTTATTTCATAGTTAATATTTATGTATATGTTATAAAAACTCATTCAATGGATTATGAATTGAAACTCTTTTATTTCTGAGTTTCAACATGCCAATGAGAAATGTCGTGAGTATTTCTGCGCCCTTAGTTCTAATCTTTTAGGCTTTCTTTGAGCTTAACATTTCGGCTATTTCATTATTTTGGAATATTTCATCAATTATCGGAATTCGACAAGTTGGAATCACCTCTGAAATCAAATCTAGCCATTAATACCAAGACTAAAAAAATCATCAAATTCATTGTGAATTGAAAATTTTTAATTCATGTAAAAATGAAAAAAGGTATGTTATTAAGAATTGATAAATAATTAGTGATTTTTTTCCTACTTAATTTCATATTATTATAATATCCCTTTTGAATCATTATCAACTAATATTTTTAAATTGTGAATCGAGAAAATAAACAATAATCTTAAATTCATTTATAGAGCACTTACATTCTAAGTTTCATAAGTAAGTTGGTTGACACAAATATCTAAAAACTTGTTGCTATTTTTCTCATTTACTATCTATAAGCAAATTTTATAGCAAAATCTATAAATAAGTTACTCCCAATTCGAAGACTTTTCTAAAACAGCCTATGGATTCAATCAGCAGTTCATCCTCCCAGTGATCTATTTGATTCTATATGCAATTTATTTAACAATCAATTAATTAAATAGATATCTTTAAAAGTAGATTTTTATATCTTTTATACTTATTAGAAAGAAAGTTAATGAAAGTTTTTGTTAGTTTACTTCATTTAAAAAATTTAACTATATATTGCTGAAATCAAACTAACTAAATCAATGATTCATAGAGATAATGGATAGCTCTTTCATATAATTTAATAAAGAGAGAAATTCAGTAGTACTGTAAACTTTATTTCTTTTTTTGAAACATGGTGAAAGTTTTAATTGCAAAAATAAAATGAAAAATTCTTAAGACTTACAATTATCAATGGGAAAATTTCCTCATTTCCGCCCTTCTCATTCATGTATTAGTGTAAATTTATCACCACCTATTCAAATCAATAACTTTGAATTATTATATTGATTATAAAACATTTTTTAAAAAATGGGGGGAAGTCGATGTTAAATATATCCATAATAGGTGTTATATTACTCTTAATAAATCAATAAAGGATAAACGCTTATATTACAGCTCTTTTCTGAATATCAATCCCCTTCTTCATTATAAATACACCTTTTTAAACAAGAGTCATATCATCTTTGATTGTCATTCTTTCTATTTCCTCTTCAGTCTATACAATGAGAAGAGTTAATTATTTGTGATTTTTATCAAGAAATTTGATTAAATTCTCGTAATTCCTTATATATCTCCAATCTCTTAATTTATTCATGTTCAACAGATAATACCATAAACTAAAACTTACAATGACTCGCTCTTAATTTTCAGGAAATTCTTCACGCATGAGACTTTCTAAAAAGTCAAAATTTTCTGGCAGCATTTTTAACTTTATAATATAGTTGCTAAAATATAAAAAGTTTAATCTATTAACAATTACATTTCTATAGTCTATTAAAATTAAACTGATTGAAATTCTTATTTTGCTTTTTTACTTTTGATGCAATTATATATCATTAAGATGGTGATATTTGTAAAACAATACTTTTTCCGAAAATAATAATCGTATATTTTATTATTTATATAACTTAATTATTAGTGTCGATGTTTATTTTATAATTTATATCATTCTTTCTCAACTACCAAAATCTTAAATCTTGAGTCTTAAGAATTAAAATTCTGATCCTCTAAGATTCATGAATGAAAGAATCGTGCTTTAATGCATAAAATTTTTCAAAACTTAATGGAGTTAGAAAATAGTAAAATACTTAATTGTAAATTTAACTAATTTGAAATAGATTTTTATCAAAGATTAATTTTTATAATCTAGCAATATAAATGAGAAAAGAAGAGAATAGGAAAAGAATTGCAGATCAAAAGATTATGAATGAGTCCAAATACTTAGAATGTAAGTAGATAAACTGAAATTAAATTATTGAATTAAAAATTAAAATCTAGATAAAAATAAGATTATCTCATTGCTTGAGTGCGTTGAGTTTTACTTTCTACTCTAAAATGTCAGCCATTCTTCTTAAGAGGAGGGCTTTATTTGAGTCGTCAGTCTCTTCATCAGTTTCTCTCTAGGTTTTTTCATTTTCCTCATCTAATTCTTAGCATCTCCCCTCCACTATCATGTTGATAATGCTTGGTATCATCACTCTTTCTGAAAGACATTTTCTAGCTTTCTCGCAATCGTCCAGTGCTATTAGCCGAGCAAAGACCATATGAGAGATAATTATATGCTCTTTTTATTATGTTTTTTGAGTCAAAGTCTTAAGATTAAATTAAAGAAGTACCTTTAATTTAATTTGAAATTTCTTCTCACTTTTTTCCTTTGTCAGGGTATTTTTGATGGCTTTTAGCTTCTCTTCATGAAACCAGTACTAATATAAAAAATAATAAAAGACATATTCGCTACCTCAATTTATTCTTGATCTGAAAGATGATAAAATGCGTAATCGTTAATATCCTCGCAATCGTAGATTGCTTTTCTGTTCATCTTTTAAATATAATAAACAATTAATTCTACTCCTCTTATTAATATTACTAAAAATCAAATATTTAAGAGAACGTTTATAATAATAATAATTTAAAAGAATCCACATTGAAGTTTTTGGGACCACATATATATTAATGTGTTTTATAAATATAAAAAGCAGAACTTTATATTAGTTACGGCATATTTCCGCTTGTATACTATGAATTCTCATCGTCATTGCTTGCCTTGCTATTTTTGTTTTTTTTTCCGAAATCTCTGACTCCTACCTTTCCTTCCTTTATTTGTTATTTAAATATTTGGATTAAATTTACTAAAAATTTCAATAAAACAAGAATATAAAAATAAATCTCATTTGATTATAATCTTGCAATATCCTCAATTAACAATTCCTATTGTTATCTATTTAATTACAAGCATTATTTAATACAAAAAATGAATTATAAAAAATTTCTAAATTGAACACAAACTGAACTTGAATAATCTATTCAGGAAGAATAAAGCTCTTTAATTGGGTATTGGAAGAATAAGAAGCTAGTATTTCAAATTATGAAGAAGTTTAATGTAAATTTGGCTGGTTTAAATATATTGATCAAAGAATTCATACAAAGCACCGTTCTTGATAGACAAACATTATAGGCAAAAATATTGGAAAAACTTGCAAACAATAACACTTATCAAATAAATGTTCTTTAAAAATACGAATGAACTTAGGGGATTTGGATAATTTCTATTTTAAATAAAGTTAAAATAATTGCTAACTGTATTGAATTGTTAAAGATTGCTTTTCATATTAAATTTTGTCTTAAATTCTTTAAAGTTTTATATTTTTATAATATATCGCAGGGATTTATCACTAATCATCATATATGACTAAACTCTTTCAAAAAGACTCATAAATTTCATATTCGGGTCTTTACTTTACGAATTACTTCGCTTATCCATCGATCATTACTATATATTAAATCTCACGGTAAATTAGGCTTAACATAATATATTTGGAACATTTCTCAGATTTAATAAGAATATTTTAGGACAGAAAAGAAAATAATTCTTATTAAGCTTTAATTAATTAAATTGCTTGACTTGATACAAAGCAGCTTTATTTATAGCTTAACATCAAATTCTAATGGTAACTATAGTAGTCTATTAAAATTATAAATTTAAACAAATTTATTTACTATTTCTTTTATTAAATTATTTATTTTTTAATTACTTTTCTGTCGGAAATTAAAAAAAAATTAATTTAATGCCTTTGCGTAAAACTATTTTACTCATATGCATAATAAATTGGGATTATAATATTGTAAATTATATTCATTTTATTATATACAAGTTAAAAATGAGCCTTAGTCAATTGTTCAAAAACTTAGACCAGTAAAATGAGTAGCCCTAAAACGATATTCCACTCTAAAATAACAAAAGCCCTAATTAAAGTGACTATTAATAAAGCTATTGCTAAAATTTTCTTTAAATGTAAAAACACATAAAGTAAAATTAAAATGACATTTACAAAGGTCAATTGAAATATGCACATCAAATTTGATAATAAAAATATACTAAGGGAATATATTTTTCTTTAAAAACCATTATGTGAGTTCAAATTATAATAATGTAAATGGTTTCTAAAAGCCCTGTTCAATAAACATTATTTTATGTAATTTAATTAATCTCGAGAGAGCTTTAATATTGTAGGAATACATTCAAAATGGAAAAATAAAGTTGTATTTAAATTATCAATGATATAATTTTGGCAGTTAACTTTCTGAAAACAAATTGAATATGATACTTATTCAGAAAATTTAAAATTAACTAGACTTTGCCATTGGCGATACCCTTCTATTGAATTCTTTAACCATGATAATTTTACTTTATTTTTTGCATTAAAATCAACTAAACATATTTCCCTTAATTAAATTAGATCTATCTCGATTCGAGTACGATAAAATAGTACTACCAAAAGTAAAGTTTAGCTAGTTAATATTGTCTTTTCAATCAAATAATTATCATATTTTTGATGTTTGTAAAATTTAACTGTCAATAATTCAATTGTTTGTTATTAAAATTAAATTTAATCTTTAATTTCACATTTTAAATGTATACCTATAATAATTAGATAAAATGAAAAACTTAATACCTATATTCTTATAAATTTTATGTTGATTTTACCATATAAATTATTAATTAGTTTACTTTAATTGCTATTTATTTGAATAAATTCTTAATGATATATCCTCTTACTCTTTTGAATTATTCGAATAATAGATACTAGGAATATCATCACAAGAATAAAGCACTGATAGTTTGGAATCAAATCAAGTAAAACCATCTGTGAAAGAAGACTTTGCGCTTAAAATACCATTGTTCTCAAATTTATCTAACTTCGAGAGGAAGCTTATATTCGACACCTATAAGTTAAAAGGTACCTAGAAGGCTGAAATGTAGAGATAGAGGGGCAGTTTCAGTATGGATACTGAGGGGATTCAATTTGTTAACTACCTCATGATGAGAAAGAATATTGATATACCAAAGATAAAATTATCAATTCATTTATGATCATTAAGCTTTAAACAATTTACTCTAAATTGATATTATTTATAGATATTGATAACATAATGCAACAAGAACAATAAGTACCAGAGGTAATCAAAGCTCAAAAACTTCTAGACGATAACTACAGAATAAATAAATATGCCAGAGATGCCGTGTTGAGTTTAAATACCCAATCAAATATCAAAAACTAAAAGCATGTTGAATTATTGAATTAAGAGGAGATTGATTACTTTAACTAGGTAAGTCATGGAGGGTTGAGATCTAGGTTAATAAAGCATGGATTACTTGCATTTATAAAGTTTAAATTTTATAAACACTTAATAAAAATCAAATCATCATCATGAAAGGAAACATCCTTATTGGTCTAATAAATGGATATTATAATTAATTTATTTAGAGCATTTTCAGGCTTTTGGATATTCCACATACTTGTTTACAAAATGAACCCTGCAGCTGCCCAAAACCCCCTCTAAAATTTGTTAGTTTAAAGATTTGCACTTTCCACGTTTTTTGGTACATACATAGCCTCAAAATCTTACAAATACTATTGCAAAGTATTTTATATACTATAAGGCATATATTTTTGATTGCAAATATATATAATAAGTTGATATGATTTAATAAATTTGCAAAGAATTAGACACTATTGGGAAAGTAAAAAGTTCACAATTTTAACATGAATTTGAAAGATTTTAAGGTATTAATAGGTATGTTACAGAAGAAGATATAAAAGGCACAAATGTCATTACAAAATCTTTATGAACTAGAAAATATGGTACATTTAATTTACATTTTACAATTTGCATTTTCTCACATTTTGAAGTATCATTTTGAAAATTTTTATTATGTAATGTAATTAGAATTATAGATAGAAGAATAAGGAGGTTTAATTTATGAATGAAAATATGTAAGATATTAGAAGCATCGTTATAAAAACAATTCATCAAATATATCTAGAGGTGCGTAAACTTGTATAAATAAAAATAAATTATTATAGAATTATTATTAGTTTACTCACTTGTTGAATCTTTCAAGCATTTTTAAGACTTTGGTCAAGTCAATAGACTGCTAAAGAAGATCAATTCTCTCATCAAGATTTTAGGTATTTCCCATCTTCCGTCCAATGTCACCCAAGTCTTAATTGACATCTACAAGTTTGGCCTCAACACAATCTTCAATAAATTGATCCATGTAGTCACAGTTATTGTTGATAAACTGCCATGCTTCATCAATTTTGTTTAGTTTGAGAAGCCTTGCAAATACAAAATGCGAGTACGCTAATTTACCTCTTTTTATAATTTCTGAATATTCTTGAGAAATGAATTGAAATATTTTGAATTAAAGATTGATCTTAAATTTCAATGTACATCTAAAATTATCATCTTCTACTCTGTCAATCAGGTAAGAGTCCAAATCTGTCATTTGCTTTTAGTACTAAAAATAATGAATATTAGAAATAATATTATTTACGTCTGCTCGGTCTTAGTCGTTCAATACAATGTATGAATACTCATAAATGTTTGTACATTTAACCATCAATATTCTGGCTTCCATTTTAATTAAACTATTATATATTATTTATATTACAAAAATTATCATTTATAATTAAATATTCAAGAATTCCAATATAATTTTATCTTTTCATTTTGCAATACTAATAATCTTTTAATATTCTTTGATTTATCTTGAATTAATAAACATGGAAAATATTACTATATAAAATATTTGAAAAATACTTACTGCTTGGTCTTAATGACAAAAATTATAGGTTTAAATAAATTGAGAGCTTCAGCCGTCGTACGCATATTGAGAAAAAGTTTTTGTACGAAAAGTATACTACTAGTCTCAATATGCTAATCTCTACTCTAGAACTATGAATTTGTTCAATGCGCAAAGAAATTAAAAATAACATAGTAGAAATCTGGTTAAGTTAGTGTAGATAATCTTTTGAATGAATAATTATATATTTAAGATAAAGACTTAAGATAGATCTATTGTCCTCCTTAAAATATAGGTCATTTTTAATAAATTTAATCCAGTTATCTGGCACCGTCACATTGCCCTGTTCATGAAATTTCAATTAGTGATGAATTAAAAAGTTATTGTGATCAATACAATGACAGTTAATGTGCTTTAGAAAAGGTTTATTCGCTGTTCTGTAATTCTAAAAAATTAAAATTAAATAATTCTTTCATTTTTATCAAATGGAAAAAAGTATATTTATATAATAAAGTATAACAGAATTATAGAAATTAGAATACAAGCTAGAATGAAAGTAGTATCTCTTATCAAGTGAATCCCGTTATAATAAATTTGTTCTCGATTAGAATGAGAATTTTGTGCAGATTTCTCGGATAATAATATCCTCTGAATAAAAAGGGAATAAGAGCTTATAGTGTGAGAGAATATAAAATATAAATTTAAAGAAATTTAATCAACTTGCAAAGACTTAGACACTATTGGGAAAGCAAAAAGTTCACATTTTTAACATGAATTTGAGAAATTTTAAGGTATTAATAGATATGTTACAGAAGAAGATATAAAAGGTACAAATTTCATTACAAAATCTTAATGAATTAAGAAAATATGGTACATTTAATTTTATATTTACAATTTAAAATATATCATATTAGAAATTATCTTAATGACTAAAAATTATATAAATTTGAAATTATAATATGAGAATTAATAGTAGGTGCTTAAGGATTTGTTTAATTTCTGAAAGAAAAAAATATTTTAGATAAAAGAAGCATCGTTTAAAAACAGTACATCAAATATTCTTAGAGTTGTGTAAACTTAAAGAAATAAACATGATTTATAGAATTATTATAGAAATATTATTAATTTGCTCAATAGGAAAAGAATCCTTCAAGTTTTTGAATATATCTACTCAACTCGTTGCATCTCTAATACATAGGAGTCTTGTCATGAATATTTTAAAGCCTTCCAGCCTCCTGTTCTCTATCCTCATATTCTTTAGTGAGCTCTTTAAGTCTTGCAGCCACACTGTCTTTGATGCATTCAACCATGTGGTCATAGTCTGTGTTAATTAGCTGCTTTGCTTCATCAATCTTGTTTAATTTGAGAAGCCTTACAAAAACAAAATGCATGTATTCAATTTTTCCACTCATTTTAAATTTTGAATATACTTGAGGAATGAATTGCAAAAATTTGAATTAAAGATTGATTTTTAATTTCAATGTACATCTTAAATCATCATCTTCTCTTATATCACGAAATTAGTTGTTCATTTCTGGAATACTAAAAATTAATTAATAAATATTAGCTAAAATTATACATCAGTTTTGTATTCTTAGTATGTAAAGATTCTTATATCAGGGTACACTAATCAAAAATTAGTTTAATTTGCTCTATCACTATTAAATAATATAATTTAAAATCGACTAAGTTTTACTAATAATCTATATCTATTAAATAAATATTCAATTCATTGTATTTGAAGGGAAAATTGAATATAGATTTCAATTATTAATTACTTTGACAATTTTTTCCAAATTATTATAAAAGTTACTTCATTAAAATTTATTTCTTAAATTCTTTATGCTAAAAATTGAATTTAAATAGAATTTTTTTTTATTTTTAAAATGAAAACATGAGAAGGTATAGTAAGTATGAATACATACGTAATATATTTATAATATTTAAAGGATTTTTTTATGTTTAAAAAATCATCTTGATTATAAAATTAATTTAGTAAACATTAGGTTCACTTTAAAAGATGGCTTTCTTTGAGGTTATTGAACTATCTAGAAGTCTCCATGACTGCAAATAATTCATGAATACATGCGTCTTTAGCTTGCTGATCATTAATAGACAAGTATTTATCTTGAAGATTCTTGATAACACCATCAAGTGAGGCTATTTTTTCATTAATCTCTAGAAGTAAGAACTGTCTAAGGTATCTACCCTTTTATAGTACCGATTTCAGGGAATTGATATCACCTGTCCACATCTCTCTAGATATTAAAATATGAGAGTGAATCAACTCCTTGAGCTAAGCTTGACCATATTTTATCTTTTCTAAAGTAAAATTAAGGTATATGTTAAACCTAATTTTAAATTTGTCTCCTTCCTTATTGCCAACTGTGCTGCATTGATTCAATCTCTCTTGAGAGTGAAGCTACTAAAAATATAAACAAATATGAAATGTACTTCTAGCTACACTGATTTGGCTTGCTGATTGATCAACTGTTTAAGGGAGTTCATGAGCTTTGATATTTACAATTCTCAATTTTTTAAAAATAATTTTAAGTTATAGTAAGGTAATTTGAAAATACTAAATTATTACAAAAGCAACATAGTATAGCTAAAATTTAAATATTCCGTCAAATAACTAAGACTATTCAAAAAGAAATAAGCATCGGTAAGAAATTTAAATGTCATAAAAAATGTTAAGAAAATATTTTATATTAATGTGGTTGATATCATGGTTACTAAATAGACATATAATTTATATTCTAAGTATTAATTAGATTATGTTTTAAAAGGGATATCAACAATTATAATTATAATTCTTACAAGTATTTTATTCTATTCAAGAATTTAATTTCCTATTATGATTATTCATTTTTTTATCGATTAGCTATTATTCCATTTAAAAATAACCAAATCAACAAAATTTTATATATTTATATATATATATATTGATATTTAATTCATAAATAATTAATATATTATACTTCTCTGTTAATAACAAATTAGACTGGTCATTAGGCTATTCGAAAAAAAATTATAAAATTATAATATAAATAATATCTAAATATAAATTATAAAATAAAAACATTGAGGAATTAAACTTTACAGCTTCTCTGTCAAGTTTTTTATTAAGAATATTTCTTAGGAAACTCAGCAAACCCGCTAAACCAAAACAAACTTTATTAATTTGAATTCAAAATCTCATTATCAGTAAATTTATTTCTAAAAAATGCCTCCATAGTTACAATAATTGAAAAGTACAAAACCTCAATAACAACATGTAAATTAAAGCTAAAATACAAATGAACTCATAGATATTGTCAATAATCTCAAAGTTTAACCTAGAGTAAAAATGAATGATCAACTCTCTGGTGAAAATACTTAATAGATACATAGATAACCAACTCAAAATTTAGTCTCTACAGTTAGCAAACTTTACTAAATAAAGCAAGAAAAAGAAGTTAACGAGGAAAATGTGAGATAATTCGTGTATAAGATTCAAGGAAACCCTGATGCCATGAAGATATTCATTAAAGAAGCAGTGAAGTAAAATGTTTTCAGTAGTTTAATAGAGAGACGATAAAAAGAGAGATAGTAATAATTTAAGGAGCTATAAATGCAAAGAACTTCAGAGAAACTATAATAAGAAGCTATATAGGTATCATAAAGTGATAGAAATTAGAATGGTGTTAGAGTGAATTAAGACTCTAACTTTACATTGATAACAAATGGCAAAAGCAGGAATTAAGGTTTTGACAAAAGGGCATTAACTTATACGGAAGAACAATTTTAGAATCAATACACTAATTAAATCAGAATTCCCTTAAAGGAAAACCAAAAGTAAATAAATCCTTATTAATCATAGTAAAGTAAGAATATCTAGGCATTTGATTCACCTAAAATGAAATTGTCAAAGTTTGGTGTTATTCACGAATCATAAAATTTAAATTTAGAGAATCTACACAAACGATATCAGTCTGTAAGAAATTAAACCAAAACAAATTATTATGAGCAAACTGATAGCTTACCATTTAATCAAATATCTTACTTAAATAGTAAACCACTCTTAAACATGAACAATTAGCAATATAATTCTTAATCAGAAGCTATAAATGCTAATATATCATTATAAAAACAGAAACAATAGAGTAGCAATTATACAAACAAACAAGAATTGCAGTATTTACACAAGCGAGGTAGTAAGAGCGTCAATAGAACTTCATATATAAAATAGCAAATTGAAAGAGATGAATTGGTAGAGAGTATAGTAGAAAAAACTTAACAGAAGTCTCAATTTGGAAGAAGATATTACATGAAATACATTCATTTGCCCAATCAAAATCTACTCAAGACTCAAATTAAAGCTGTATACTATTTTTTATATATATATTAATCATTATTGAATAATTTCTTCATATCTTTTATAGAACATCTATATCATATTTAAATGATTAAATTAAAGCTAAAAAGAGATACCTTCCCTATGAAGAATAAAAACATGACATTTTCAAAGCCAAATTTCAATAGTATATGAGCTAACTAGATTTTTATGACAGTGAGTAGATCAAGCAAAGATAGCTTTCACATTCACAGATTTAGTCTTTAAATTTTATTAATTATTTCTGAAAATATTTGACTTATGGGAACTAGCAATAATTATATAATAAAGTCTTAATAATCTCCAGGATAGAAATAAAATTAGAGTAATTTAAAAATAAGAAGAGGTACACTTGATGAATTAAAAATCGTCACATAGTAGCAATAAGTGCTTGAATTTTTATATAAATTACCAATGGTAACCCTTATAACCCCTTATATCTTTAATTCATTTATTTTAATAAAATAAAAAATATGTTTGAATAAGCCAATGAAAAAAAACCAAGAAAAGTTTAAATATAGGAATAAAACTTCAGTTCAGATAGAATTTTATCTTTTCAAGGCACTTAAAACACTATAAATAATATTAATTTAATAAAAATCTAGAATAATTAGCATATAAATGAGTCGTTAGGTAAAAATGAAGATCATTAAAGCTGTCATTACATCACCCAGAACAATTTTATAATTTATTGTTTAAATATGTTCTTCACAACTATTTAAATGTCATCCTCAAATTATATAATTAATTATATAATTTAATTAATTAGACTCAGCAAGAGCCTTAATATTCGAACTCTACCAGACTAGTTGGTGATATCTATAAAAACTAATTTTAAACGAGGTCCAAGTTAATTCTATTATGATTTATATAATCTAAACAGTGATAGTTATGTTAGTAAATTGATAAGTATAGTCTTTATAACTTAATTTAATAAAAAAACTTAAACTTTAATTATAATCATTAAATTATTAATAACATGAGAGATAATTCGTTATAAAAAAATCATGACCAGGATCTCAGAAATATTACATTTTAAATATTTAAATTATCCTTAAAATATAAATAATTTGTAGAATATTTAAAATACATTGAATTATAAAATAGTTTCTTGGGAAGTAAGAAGTTTCAATCTTTTACTAGACTATAAAAAGTAGCAGATCCTAGCTACAAGGAATCTATTTTCTAAATAAGTCCAACTACTAGAAAGTAGGAAGGCTTAATTATTTATACTAACACAATATTGTTTGAAATTGATATTATTTTTATTTTATTTAGGCTATTTTTTCCCATAATATATGTTATTCATAAGAAATATAATAAATGTAGATAAAATCTCCGAATTACTCTGAAATTAGTTTTATTTTGAAGGCTAGAGCGTATTGAATCTACATAATAACACAAAAATTCCCTAATTATAGTAAAATGACTTTACAACTGCAAATTCCTTAACAAATCACTAATAAAATTGATTATAAACACTGCAGAATAAATATGGGTTTAATTCTCTATAAAGTGATGCGAAAATGTTCAACAGCACTAATATAAGTGAACATAGACACAGTGTAAATTTGTATATAAATTTTACTCTATTTAATTTTAAAATAAAGTAAAATGATCGTAAATTTAGATGGAATAGGGAAGAATCAAGGAAATCTAAGTATTATGCTGAAAAATTTACCAAAATAAAATAGTGGAAGTATTAGTATGTCGCATAATGAGTTAAGTATAGCTGAGCTTTTGAAATTAAAATCCAAATAAAAACAATAATATTTCTGAAGTTGTATATAATTGGATGAATAAAAATTAATATCATTTAATATAAGAAAATATTAATGGAATTAACTTTTTCGAGTCTCAACAATTTTGAAAAATTAAAACTTCGAATTTTGTTTTGAAAAAAAATTATCATAGAAATGGTTTTAAGATATATAAGCTCTTACTATTTAATAAAAATAATTAATTTATAAATTTCCCAATTCGTTTAAAATTTAAACAATATCTTAGTGATGGAGGTTAAACAAATGAGAATTTCTATAATAAAGTTTAAAATTAGATTGGCAGCAGTAAAATCTAGAAAAATGCTAATATGAGTGGAATAACACCCACTAAGAGTTTCATGAATGATACCAAGTCATAATTTTTATTAAATTGATATTATTACTTATGAGGTATAAATAGTTCTACAATGCTATTGCATATTATAAATTTACATGCTGTAAAACCCATTTTTTAATAATTCATTTATTATAATAATTCAATCAAACTGCAAATAACCCAATTTAAGCAAATTCAATAATGAATAATCCATAAATAAATAGATAATCATTAGAAGACATATAATTTAGCATATTGAAAGATAAACTGTAAAATGGCGAGATTAAAATGGGGTTTAAAGCCAATTTAGTTAAGAAAAGGCATTTGCAATTATCTCCAAATACTTTTAATTCTATTCATCAATTTGATATTACTTGTCTATATTTTTGATTATTAACTTTAATTAATGACATTATTATAATGGAATTGTACTATATTAATAACAATCTTCCGATTAACCAAATCAAAAAGACAAATCTTATTCAATAATAAACTGATTTTAAGGAATGCGATTTTTTAAATTTTTATTATATTTTATGTAGGTTTTTAAGTGCTAATATGTTTATTTATTATTGTGGCTAGAATTGACAAGCTTTAATATAGACATTTTAAAAGAAAGTTTGTTAGAAATTAATTCTTATTTTTTTTCTGTAAATTTTTAATAAAATTTACCTAATCTACTATTAATCCCCCTTTTATTACAATCCCTTCATTAATGACATATTTATCAATTTAAAGACTTTTAATAGTTTTTGAATCCCAGCTTAAAATAACATGAATGACATGCTTGTAATAATCGAAGAAGAAAATAAATCTAGATTAAAACTTAGAAATGAAGATATTTACATAGTTTATATAGTAATTTTTATATAGTTTTAAACATAAATTTTCATGAAAAAATACTAAAAACATTAAAGTATTTATAAGATGAGTAAACTACAACAGTTCATAATAAACAAGCAAAGAAGAAAAAGAAGAAAAAGGTATAAAAACAGATAAGTAACTCATCCCTAGTGGAAACATAAATAATTTAAGATAAAGATTAAAGCAAAATAAATGTAGATTCTCCATCAATGATTGATATATAACCAGGACAAGAAACTTAACGATAAGCAAATTAATAAGAACAGACGATCAATTTATTTAATTTTTAATGATGTGTATGAATTTATCAATTGAATTTATTAAAAGATGTTAAGAAATATTAAATATATAGTTTAAAATAAATTAAAAGACCTATTAAACTGACATTTTCAATATTGACTTAGAAAACGACAATGAAGGTATGGAATTTAGAGAAATCGAGGATGACGAATTACGCTCTGATTTCGATGAAATCAGAGGTATTGGAAGGCCAAGTATAGATTCTTATACTAGAGATATGGAAATTGATGTGGAATAGTTTGAGCAACCAACCCAGTATGATTTTGGAAATTATTTAGATTGATTTATTGATTGTAATGACTTTATTTCATTATTACAAAATTTTGATTTAAAAGGAGTAAGTTGCTGTTTATTTTGATAAAAAGGGTTTATTTATTGAAATAAATTAAGATATAATCGTAGTATTTCCACAAGAATTGGTTTTTCGTTTAATTTTTATCATCAAAATGTGAAAAATAGCTTCATTTATATAAATTTACTATACATATCTATCAATCTGTGAGGTTTTATATTCAGCTTTGTTTGTAAAAATCACTTTCTACTCTTGCTCCTTTTCTATCTCTTATTTTACTGAAAACTTTATGATTTTTACTCAATCTACTCAGACT
Source organism: Oxytricha trifallax (assembly GCA_000711775.1). Classification (NCBI taxonomy): domain Eukaryota; phylum Ciliophora; class Spirotrichea; order Sporadotrichida; family Oxytrichidae; genus Oxytricha; species Oxytricha trifallax. The sequence continues at coordinate 136,013 of ARYC01017288.1, forward strand.
ACTTTCTTTTTCCAATAAATTTCTCTGAGGTTAATTGTTTTGATTTTTATATGCGATCTGGAGACATACTTTTCTTCTTTCTTTCAGCTGCTTAATGCCTCTGTTTATTGATGTTTGTAGATTATTTTTAGGATAGAGATGAAAAGGTCTGCAGGGGTTTTGGGGTTATGAGATTTTATTCCATTTAAAATTCTTGGTCATCTTCTTCGCTTGCTGTCTTCCTTGCTTAGTGGTCATCCATCAATTAAACTAAAATATTAAAAGAAATTAAATATAATATAAATAATATCGGTTTAGCTTTTCAAATCAGGTACATAGTGCTATTTAAATAAGATTAAGGTAAAACTGGAATAATTATACAGTCAAAAGAACGGTTATAAGCATATAATTAAAATATAATGTTTTAATAATTTATGATAATTCACGGATTGCTTGATCATTTTAATCATTCTATCCTCTAAGCTACTTATTTTCTTCTCTTAGCGTATTAATCTATGTTTCTAAACCTTGTAGTTCACCTCTTAGCTATAAAATTCAAATTTAAATCACTTAAACTATTCTTACCATTTCATTTTTATTAATCACTTCTTGGAAAGCTCTCTAATAAATAATATTTTAGTTTTGCTACAAAGCCAACTTTTTCTCATACATTGATATCAAATCAGGAATTTGTTAATGTTTATCTCCATCCTAACTTATTGAGCTTTAAGCATTCCTAATTTAACTCTAAGCTCTATGACGCTACTTTTGAATTTTCTGCTAGAATTAAATGATCTAATCTTCCTTTTTGGCTTTCTTAGAGCTATCAATTTTCTTATTAAAAGTAAGTTTTATGCTTTTTCTACTGCTGTTCATACTTTAATTTGAAAAGGATTTCACGCTTTTAGTAACATTCTTATTTTCATCCCTTGATCTTAAGTTATATTTATTATGGTGCAATTATTTCTCATTGTAGATTGACATATCACTCACACTTTTTTGTTTCGAGTGACTCCTAAGTTTTTATGAATAATTATGCTGGGATTGCTTAGATGCGCTGTTCGAGGTATTTCTGGATTTTATTCTTGGAGTATGTGCTTATGATCTTCTGCCTCTATTCAAATCTTTAATATCACCTGTAAAAATTGTTAAATCATAATATAGTATTAAGTAGTTACAGCATAAATTGATATAGAGCGATAAATTAACATTTTAATTCTGTAATTAATTATAGCTAACTAATAAAATCATCATTATAGTTTTACTTACTGAAAACAACTTGCTTTACTTGACTTTTGGAAGCTGATCTCACTCTTGGGGTCTTTGGTTTGAATACTCAAAAATAAAATAAAAATAAAACTAGCAATTCATCTTAAAAAGCATTTTATTTGTTGCAGTTCTGTCTAATAACCACCTTCTTGCATGTACTTGGTTTCTTTCTATCACTGTCATTGTCTTTAAACAGAATATATTTAGAATTAATCATACCTGCAGCTGATCCTACCTCTTGAATCAAGCCCAATCTTCCTTATTCTCTCATTTATAGCTCATTTTTAGAAACTAATAAATCTCTTTCTATCCCAATGATCCCTTGGCTAAGCATGTTATAAGGGTTCTAGTCAATCTTCATTTTTACTTCACTCGAATTTTCACCAAGCCCTATTATCAAGTCTGACTTCAAAGATTAACTAAGTTTCGCTTTCTCGTAGCTGTGCAAATCTATGTCTTGTTAATCCCATAAATCTTAAAATCTCTCATACTCAATGTCGTCTTAATTCAGATTTTGATATTCCTCATCCTCTATGATCATTTGGCTATCTTGTAAATCATGTTGAAGTTTTTACTGTGAGGATAACCTTTAATCTAAAATGCTGTGTTAGCCTAAGTTGAGATAGCCTTGTGAAGTTTTATTCTAGAGAGTTGATGTGTTTATTTGAACTTCAGACTCTTATTGTTGACTCTACTAGTTTGGTGAAATTTAATCATTAAAAGTGTTTCGATTGTCAAGCTGTTTTCTAAAATCGCTCATCAATACCGCATTTCCTGGTTAGCACTTAAATTATTAATTTAAACTATTTTCTATCATGGAGTATAGCTATTTTTCACTTTTTTACACTTAAAGAAGTATTTCCTAGAGGAGAGTTGCCTCAAATTAGGCTTTGGCTCTTCACCTCCAAAATCTTAATCATTCTTTAATTAGATACCAGAGCTGATAGTCTTCACTGGCCGGAAATAATCAGTTATTACAGAGCTACTGCCGATCATATTTGTAATATTTATTGAAAATGGATATTGTTTATTTAAAAAATTCTGCGATATATTTTAATTTTACTAAAAATCTTAATTGATTGTTTTATAGAACTAAAAATGCTTTTAAATTAGAAATATTTAAAACCAAACTACTGGATTATTAATTATCTTTAACAAATTAGAAATATATTAAAGGAATTTGAAATAATTGGAAAATAATTTCAAATGACTATAATAGATATTAAATAAGCCTGTTAATATTTAAGATAATTAATTATCTTTACTTTTTAATGGTTAAAAATCTAAGAAAATAAGTATGTTTAAAAATTAAAAATAATTTATAATAGTTTAAACAGAAAAATTTTATCAAAAATTTCTAGTTAAGGTAATATATTATTTTTATATCCTTCGCTTACAAAATTAAAATCAATTCCAGCAATATTAGAATAAAGAAATTAATTAATTATAAGTTTAAGTAATGTCAATTTACAGTGGTTTTAGCACTCGCCAGCAGGAATCTGTCTATAATAAAGCTGTTTACAACACTCTCACTCTCCTCTAACTAAGAATTTTCAAACTTTTTAAGGGTGGTAAGTAATATAATAAGAGCTATTTAGAACGAACCTATTTTCTAATTCTTTACCTGTCTTAAATAATGAGTAAATTTTACCAGACAACATTTAATGATATTTAATCAGTTTTATATCAATATATTTTTAACGAATTTCCATCAAATTAAAAATGGCTTATTGGAAACTATTTTAGAGAAATTTGACGACATTAAGTTTGGGAAAGTTCTCACGAAGTTATATGCGAAAATATTCACAATGGAATAAGTGAAGTATCTGCCTCCTAAATTCTCTGAATCTATGAAAGATTTGACTACTTACCTGGGGATACACGAACTTACCATCGATTAACTCAGAAGTTACTTTTTATGTATGTAAAAAATTATGAATTAAAATTAATTATTATGTTCTTCGTATCACGAATATGCTAAATATAAATACATTACATATCTGATATGTTTTTTTTTTAGTTATATATAAAGTTGAGGAGAGTGGTCAGATACATCATCAAATTTGTCATACGTTACTCAAAGTGCATTTAGACCTAAGAATTCTCAACTAGATGTAATAAATGAGCATCAGGTGCACAACGAAGAGGAGGAAGACGATGATGAAGATAGAGTTAATAAATAGCAAAATGAAGAGTAAAGTAAAATCAATATGTTTTATTATGTTATCAGTTTTAAGTAACTAGATTACTATATCTCAATATGTATAATTGATAAAGAATTATTAATTATTGTCAATAAAGAGTAATCTCAGAATGGTAATGATAATAATCTGCTTTCTTCAAATGTGACAAGATTCGACCCAAAACTAAACTAAGAACGAAAGAAATATTAAGAAAAATTAGCATTTCAAAGTAAGCCACAAATTGGGGGTTTTGAAAATTAACTTGCCAAACTGATCAGCCCAGTTAAAGTATCTCAATCCTTTTCCCTTTAAAACGATAATAATCTGACTTAAAACAACAATCAAATTGATTCAAACTAAGAGAATTAGAAATTAACTTAAAATAATTTAGATTCAATTGCAAATCCAAAGATTAATGAAATTTCAGAAATTGTTAAGCCACAACAACAAATCATTGAAAGTTTTGATATTGATTAGTTGCGTTAAGCCTAAAACAACAGCTTGATAACTCAATCTCAAAATCACCTATTGGATTTAAACCAAGAAAATAATCTGTAAAACTACTCTTAAACTTAAATTTTGGACTTGAATAGCATATAAAATGGGAAAAAGAGACTGGCTTCGCTACCTCATGATCAAAATAGAGTATTAAACATGATTAATTAAAGCCAACAGCCATAGTAAATAACGCATAATAAACAGACATAGCAAGTGGCATACTAGACTTACTCTAATAATCCAAGCATATAGTATGGTGAGGATATTAAAAATTCAGCATCCTAGGTTGGGAGACTAAGCACCGATTTAAATAGCTTGAGGACAAGCACTTAAACATAGAATAATTATGTGAATAATTCTTATGCTAAAACGAATGGCACCAGAGATTAACTTTTATAAAGTTTCCATTTTTTCCACTATTTAATGATAGAAAATGGCATTTTCAAAAGTTAAACTTAAATTCATACATTTAAAATTACTTTTCTTAACTTTTGAACTCTTATAATATTTACAACAACAGTAACATGAATAATCAACAGCAGGCTTAAAATAGTGGTAGATCTAGTTCTGTGAATAGAGGCTCCCAGATCACTAGATAAAATCCAGCAAAGCTCTATAAATTAAAAGAGACTTCTCTGGTTAGAGATTACAAGCCACTCAATCACAGAGGGAGTGTACATTCTTAAAATGAATCAGAGAGTGATTAGATTAACATTATGGATCTCTCTCAATTTGGGGATGAAAGTACCATAATAATGAGTGCTTAGAGAACGCCGAGCAATAAATCTGCGGGTATGAAACGGTAGAATAAGGGATATGGTAGTCTCCCATAGCCTAATAATGTAAATAACTAATATATTTATAGATAAGGCTCAACACCAACGTCTAAGGATGAATCTTTCAAGTAAGTTTCCTATAACTTAAATTTAAAACATTTCTTAATCTTTTCTTCTAGTCGAATATCGTTTGAACGAAAAATTAACAGAGAAAGCGTGTCGAATCAGCTTGGATCTCCAAATTAACACTATAATTAGATTTACTCCGAGAGTAAAATACCAAGAAAATCAAATTAAAAAATCCAAAGTTTAAACCATTCTGTCCACTTACCCTAACCCCAAAACCCCTCCACTTAATCCTAGCAAATGTAATCTCTCTAAAAATCCAATTAAATTTAACAATCTTTCGATTATAATAACCCCTCACAGTTGTAATAAAACATGAGCAATACTTAAAAACTAGATCAAATTACATACCAAAAATAAATGTAATTACTCTAGCATTAACAACAATAATTCTAATAAACTTAATATTCTTAAAAGCAATAGGCTAATAATAGCAATAATGCTGTAAATAGTTATTAATAACAGTAACTGCCATTAAGCAGTAATAGAAAGTTTAGTAAAAGTTTACCTAAAAGCAATAATAAATTCGTTATTTAACGATGAACAATAATAAATAATAGATATAATTTTATGAAATTTAAGGGATTTCTATTGACTGATAGATTTACAGATTATTATTTTAATTTTATAATTCATAATCTGAAAGGAAGTTCTGAGTAATTTATAATCCTATCTTACAATTATTTTATAAGGATTTGATAGTATAAATAAATTATTTTTATTTAGCTATTCCAAGACATGATAATATATTTTTTCTCTTTTTGATCAAAGTTTTGGTTCATGATAAAGCTACTCAATAACCTTCTAAATTATGATAAAATTATACAGTATCCTTATTTTTAAAAATAAAAATATATATTGGGCAATACCAAATACTATAAAAATAAAATATAACATCGTGGAATTTCTTGACAATATATTTCCTCTTAATTTTCATCGTGGGTGTCAACTCCCCGCCATCAATGCTAAAATCCTAGTCAATTATTCTCCATTTCTTTATTTGGCTAACTCGAGACACTGCCTTGTTATTGACTTGATCTTAAGCAATTTATGAAATTATTCATTGTAGTGGTTATTTCTTTTAAAAATTAGAAGAAGAAAAAAATATAATTATAAAATAGAATTTATGTTATCAATTACTTATTGCTGAAGTAAATATATTACAAAATTGGTGTAATTTAAAATTATTTTTAGTTATAAAATTGATCTACACATTTTTGTATGAAAGTGAGTATGTTTGAATCCTCAATCGCTTAAGTTGATGTTTTTGCTTTTGAATTCAAGGTCTGAACGAAGCTCAGGACCTCAGGAGTCAAAATATTGGTAGGTTATCCTGACTGATTGTCAAACAGGGTTTTAAGTGTGAAGAGGCATGTTAAGTATTTCTTCTCATCTCCTATTATAACAGCATGCCTGATCAGTGGGCAAGCATCTTTCAACTGAGTTTCTATAGGGAGTGGAGATACATTTTCCCCACCAGCTGTGATTATAAGTTCTTTAATTCTTCCAGTAATTTCAAGGGAACCGTTTTAATCTAAGAAACCCATGTCTCCAGTGTGAAAGTAACCTTCACTGTCAAAAACTTCAAAAGTATCCTGTTCACTATTTAAAGTTGTAAAAATAAATGAAAACTATCTAGATAACCCATAAAAATGTTTCTGCCTCTCAAGCAAATCTCACCCATACCTATCTCATCAGGATTGAATATCTTTATTTAGGTTCCTGGGAATCAAAACCCCAAAACCCCTTAGTGAGGTTTATAAGTGCTTTGATTTGTAGGGTATAGTTGGGGTCTTATTGGGGTTAGTAGAGAAAATGCAGGCTTTATGTGAATTTTAAGTATATTTAATGATTATTAGGCGATTTAACTCAAACAAATTTTATCTGCTTGTCTTTATTGTATCTCTTGAAACTTGCTCTCTGTAGTGGTTCAAATAAATAGTCTAAGGATTATCTTGGATATGATGGTGCTCTTACAATTATCATGTCTACAATCTGTTTAATTTCTTTGCAGATATCGTCCTGTTTTATATGCTTAATGGCTAAACTTATTGATTATTTCTCTTATTTTGTACCTTAGTAAGACATGCATTCCATGTCACTCTCTAAAATTATAGCAGCTACTGCCCATACATCCCACTAAACTGATCCATTCGTCAACTTCTCTCTTATTGGGAAGTAGCCAGGAGTGCCAAGAACCTTTGCTAAAGTTACTATCTCTTATCTCAAGGCTCTATTGAAATCAATAACTACGACTTCTAAAGGACAGAGATTCAGCATTACATTTTCAGGTTTCAAATCTCTATGAACATATCCAAGTTCATGCAACTCCTTGACACCCTTTATCATATCTGATAGTCTATCATTCAAATCATCTGGGTATCTGTTATGATATAAATAATCTCTCAGAGTCATTTCATATTTCTTAAGTCTTAGTGCGATAAAACCTAGCTTAAAATAACACCATCTAGTTTAAGCAAGTTCTTGCAACCTTTTCTCTAGGCCTCTCTAAGAATCATATATTCGTTAGCAAACTCATTTTAGTATTGCTCGTTCTTAAGGAGATAGCTGAAAGGGTACACCTTGTATGCATACTTATCAACCAATATAAGCTTTGCCTTGTTAGGAACACTTATATGCAAGTAATTCTCAATACAACTACTTAGATTAATTGCATTCAATGCAGGAATGCTCATAGCATTTGCTTGAAAGCAGGCTAGAATTGTATTGCCTGCAGGTTAGTTCATCGATTCTTATCTTTTCTGTCTCTTGAGCTTTTCCTGTAACACTCTTTAAGACTCGACAGTATTTGATTTTCTTTTAGCTGGCACAAGTTTTTATGTATCTTTATCTAAAATCAAGAACTCACTGAGGTGATGCTTTTGATGTGCTTCTTAACTTTTGCAGAGTGAGTATAAGACTTCATACAAGTTGTACATTAGTACCTTCCATCCACTTTTTCATGTGCTTGAAATATATCTTGGCTTTGCCAGAGTGCACCTCTTTAAGGTGTCTCTTCAAGCTTTGTTCAGTTGAGAAAAATTCTAGCAGTCTTCACATTAAAATGTTTTTATATTTTCAATAGGGAGCTTTTCTTTTAGGTCTTCAACATATTCAATTTATGTTTAAAGTC